>WEIT01033048.1:121450-197339 GCA_013389985.1 Dryoscopus gambensis | reverse complement strand
TAACATTCAGGTAATGAACAACAAACTACAATGAAGTATAAAATGAATGGACAATTGTTAAATTGATAATCTGGCCTCTTATTTATAACACTGGGACACCGGGAGGCTTCTCCTTTGTGCTGTTACTGAACAAAGGAAAAGCCCACATGTGTGGCCGTTCCCCAGTGCTGGCTGTGGACACCACCCCACTGGAATTGTTTAAGTCCCAGCTTGTTTGTGTTTTGCAGTGCTGTTGGGGAGTTTGAAGTCTTGCAGACAGCCATTTGCTAAGACCTTCTGTTCCTCACTAACTTGACAGAGTGGCTTGTTTAATCGCCTTATGTTATTATTGATATTTTCATCTTGTGTCACCAATTCTGCTGAGGAAAAATATATTATTGCCAACTTTGATCCCCTTAATTCTTGTAAGATGATGTCTCCAGGTTTGGCCCATTTGAGGAGTGCACAGATGGTTTTGTACAGGAGTGCGGCTCCTTGGAGAGGGACCTTGTGTGAGTCAGGGCTCCTGTTTAGTGACACTGAAGAGATTCTGGACAGGGCTGCTGCTGCTGCCTGTCTTTCAAATAATTATTTTTCTGTCTGTCACTGGGAGTTCAGGAAGAGCTGCAGCAAGGTCAGGGAAAAGCCTGAGGTACCTGAAAATGAAGGAGATTCTAAATAAAGAAGGCTGGGAGGAGGCAGGCAAGAAGAGAAATAAGGAAAAGAAACATAAGGTATCCTGAAAAGCTGGAACTCTGCTGGAGCAGCTCATCCCTTCCCAACTCCCTAACTCAGAATGTTGGTAACACCTTTCCTAAGCCCTTGGCTGTAGCTGCAGGCACCGTGCACGTGCTGCTCTCCAAGGAGCAGGAGATGCCCATGAATACAGTCTGTCACAGCTGGGGTGGCTGTTTGACCTCCTAAGAAACGGACCCTTTCCACCAAATCTTTTCCATGGCTTCTCAAGGCTCCTGGAAGCTCCTTTCAGGCACTGCCAAGTGTGTGAGGTGCACCCTCAGAGTGTCAGCGCGTTTTCCAGCCGGCAGCTCCTGAGCAGCACGGGAGCACAGAATGAGTTTTGGTTACTCTGGTCTGAGTAAAATATTTCCTGCATAATCCCCTTGAACGCGAGCGTGTAGCCAGAGATGAAGTGCACCATGGATGGGCACTGGAAGGCAGAATCCATCTGCATGAGAATGGCCCCAAATGCTGAATCAACACGAGCAGATGCCCTGCACTGAACACGAGCTCACTGAGCACTGGTGACCTTCACCAGCTGCAGGGGCTGCACTGTTGGGCAACAGCGAAGGCAGCAAAGTGGTGAAAAACAAACATCTCACTGCCACAAAGAAGGGTCCTCTCTCAAGTGAAATCAATGGGGCTGCATCTCTGACCTGCATAAAACATGAGCCTTTAATAGAGTTATTTCTGAGAACACGAGCTGAGAGCTTTGGTCGCCACACACTGGCTTCAGAGCCGCCTGCTGCAGGGGGTGTCGTGCCATAAAGATGAGACTATTGGCAGGCAGAGACAATTTCCTTAAAACTCATGAGCTCTCTCTTCCTTGAAGTCCTGGGAAGAATAGGAAATTATCTCAGAATAAGGTGAATGGGCAGAAAAAATATTTGGGTTTTGGCAGCAAGCGTGGTTAAATTCCCAAACAAAACTTCACCAAACCCTCCTTTGCCACAGAAGTGGGAGATCAAGGCAGGAAACTATTTGAAGATTTCAGGAAGAAATAGGAAGTGAAGCTGCAGAGGAGGAGATGACAGCTGTCCTACCACAGCCTCCAAAGTGCACCTGCAGCACAAACATTAGGAAAAAAATCCACATGATGTCAGCTGAGAAGCCACTATTAAGAAAAACTTAAAAGAAGAGAGGGAGCATGAGGTTCTGAAAGAAAATAAAGGCAAAATCTATTCAGCCTTCAGTGCTGATTGCACAGAGTATAAAAGCACAGTGCAGCACCTGCTACCCTGCAGCAGGGATGCCTGAGATAAAAATGTTGCCCAGGTTTTGTGTTCTGCTGGGGCAGAAATGTGGCAGTCCCAGCACTGGATTGCACCGTCTCTGTTTGGTTTGTGGGGATGGGGGAGGAAGTGTCTCCAGAGAACAAGAGTACAAAAGAAAAAGTGTGCCTTAATTAAGAAACTGAATCTGTTCCTCACATTAACTCGCTCTTTTGTAGCTCTAGCAAGTCGGAGATGAAAGTAAGAGAGGGACCTAGGATTTCATGGGAAAGTAATTTCTGTGTCTGTGCATGGAATATTCACATCTGCCTTGCGCCTCTGTGGTTGTTCTCTGATCATGTCCCTCTGAGCCAACCCTCTTGGGCCTGGCAATGTGACTAAAATTCAAATAAAATCTCTGCTACTTAACCAGTTTGGGTGGCCCCCACAGCAAAGAATTCTCCTGGGGCTAATGGACCCGAGCCTGCAGTACATGGAAACTTGTAACCCATTTTTACCCAAACCCAGGCTGGCCAATGTCCAGCTCATTCAGGTACCTTTGCTGCTGCTATCAGCCTGCTCTGTGTTCTGCTTACCTGCCTACTTTGTTTTCATTTTGCTTTCCCTGCCTCTTCTTCTAGGCATTTTTAACACAGGCTTTTCCTGACTGTTTTTCTAGGGATTTTTAATGACATCATTTCCTTTCCAGACACAATCTGGAAGCATTTTCTGTTTGTGTGGCACCTGTAAGTTTTGTGGTTAGGAAAGAGAACTCATAATTTCTAGTAAAAGAGCCAGATTCATCTGCTTTCTGTGATTCCAAGGATATATTTCTATGGTGTACATAACTTTTACATAAACTTCTCTTGTGATGAAGTGAAGTGAAGGTAGAAACCTTTTCCCACTCTTCCCATATCCTTCTGTTCTTTCGCTGTGGCGTGTTTTTCTGTATCTGCACAGCCCTAAGGGAAGATGTTGAAAAACAAATGAAAAGAGAAAAACCCTTAAGTACAACAGGAAACCTATGGCAGCACTCTGCAGTTTGTCACTTACCTTTCATGCATGAGTGGGAATGGTTGTTTTTGTCCGGATTCGAGGGGAAACTGAAGAACTTTACAGATCTGTCTTGGCATTTAGACAGGGTTCATACAGGTCCATGGCTGGGGCTGGGGATGGCAGAAAGACTGACAGATAGGGAGGCCAACTCATTCATACCTAGATTTGAACAGGGTGTTATTTGATGGGACAGAAGCCCAGTCCACCTGTGTCACACAGGCTTTGGATCAAAAATGATCCAGTGAAGAGCCCAGTGGAGGAGTCAGGTAGCTCTACACTGATTTTTCTGATAATTCAATCTCTGCCTTTAAGGGAAAGTCAATAGTGAAGTATTGATTTCAATAAGTCACGATTTCCGAAGAGCTCTGGGAAAGAAGGCAAATTTTGTGTCATCCAGAATGTGGCATTTTGACATTTGTTCTCACTGTGATTAGGTTTTATAAAAGTTCTCCTCAAAAGAGAAAACCCTGTGGTCTGTTATGTTTTTGGCAGACCCTCACAGCCCTGAGGTCTGCAGCCCCCAGCAGAATCATTTTGCTGTGATTTTGGGAGTTTTGGACCTGCCACCCCTGCACTGCCAGTGCAGGGCCACCTGCCCAAAGGCCACACGTGTCCCTCTGAGCCACCCACGATGCATCCTCAGGGCTCCCCTTCTGCTTGAGGGGTTTGATAGGCTGTGTTCCCTTCCTGGGAAAAAGAAGGATCGTGCCAGTTAATTCTGTGTAAAAGACACTGGGATGACTCGCAGATGTTATAAATAGAGGAGCCAATTTGATAATTAAAGAGAATTTATTGTATAATCAAAGTATAAAGTTGGATTAAGCCACAACCAGAAAAGCACAGTATCAAGCCAGGCGATCGATACTGGGTGAACCAAAATTCGGACTCTATCGCCCCAAACTCCCCTGGTTCACAAATGCTGCTTCAGTTGGTTCTCTTTTTATACGTTTTTTGAGTGTTGTGGAGTGCAAGAGTTGATCTTATCCTTTTAGCATATTCATGTAGTTTTCTTTTCTTGCTGCCGCTCCTGCTGAAAAGTTTCCCGGAATCGGTAAATAATTCATTTCTTTACTGGAATTCTGTTTTGGAATAATCTTCTCCGGTGACGAATTTTATCTTATCGTTAATGCATATCGAATGCATACCTCTGGGGTCTTGTCAGACGACAAACATCTCTCTGAATAAACGTTTTTGGAGACAGTTATCTTCTCTGGTGGATGAATACCTTTTCCCATTAGCATGTGGTACATTCCCCTTTTGGTCTCTCGTCTTCTAGCCCAAAAAACGCTGTGGCTTTCAATAACTTCTTTTTAGCACGAATTATTTTATAACATATATTACACTTTAATATTGGCGAAAAGCCAATCTTATAATATGTATTTATAACACAGAGAACCTCCAGAGAAACACAAACACCGCTCAGCGACTCGTGGCAGGCGCGTGGGGCTGGATCGATGGCTCTGGGCAGCAGTGTGCAGGGAAAGCTGTCATCCTTGGCACGGCCATTTCCCCAGCGCTGCCCCTCGCCCACGGTGCCAGACACCTAAAGGTCGCCAGCTCCAGGCTGTCAGTGCAGGAGGATGTGGGGGTGGCTTAGCCTGATTCTAAGCCGCAGCCCACTGGGTGGCACCCTGAAGATTGTTCTTCCCTTTGGTCTGGAAAGTTCTGTTAAGTTCGATTCTNTAAGTTCGGTTCTTCATCGGTTTTGTGTTACAGTCCCTGCCTCCCAACCTCCCTCATTGGATTGTATCCCTGCTGTGCCCGCCCCTCTCCCTGTTCCCCATTGTTCCTCTTCTGTTACCGCCCCCCTTGAAAAAGGGTCTCCCCGCCCCTCTCGGAGCCAGTCTAGTTCCTGAATTCTTCGGATTAAAAGCTTCTTGGACTGAGCCCTTTCCGCCTCCTTTGTTCTTGGGACGCTTTTGCCATAGATCAGGCTACCTGGTGCGAGCTGCCCGAAGAGGGAAAAAAGCGCATTTCCCACCCGGCTCTGAGATTCTCCGTTGCGTTTCCTCTGCTGCCTGCTGAGCGGCGAGGACGCTTTGGAGACGCGGCTGCGCTGCCTCTGCCTTGTGAGCTCGGCCAGGGAAAAACCCGGAAAGCGTTCAGGAGGAAATCAAGGTGGGAGGTGTGGGGAGGTGTCGGTGTCCCCTCACTTTGCAGGCCCCGGGGATGGAGGCGCGCGCAGCGCCGGCCCTCGGCAGTGACGCAACGTTCCCGTCTCCAGTGCAGCTCACTCGCTGCTGTCAGTGCAGCAGCCACACTTTGGTACTGCAACTGCAGCAGGCATTTGTAATTACGTCTGTATAATTACATTTGTAATTATAAAGAGATGTAATTATAAATAATTGTTTGTAATTATTAAAGTATTCTGCTCCGCAGAGGCCGGGATGTGCTTCTTTGACCCTTGTTGGAGTCTGGATTTACTGGCACAATGAAAGTGAGAGAACAGAGGGAGCAGAGCAGAGGTCACCCTGAGCTTTGTCCCCAGATGGGGCTGTTCCTGCAGGATTTGTTCTGTTCCACTCTCTGCCCTTCCTGCCTCAGAGGGACAATTCACTCCTCTCCTGCTCCAGGTGCAGAACACCAAGGCAGCTGCTGGTGTGAGCAGATCAGATTTTCCATATTTTTGATACATGGGGGCTTTTTCTTTCCAGTTTACTCATCCAGAGGAGCTCCCTGTGTTTCCCTGAGTGAGTACCCAGGAATATTCTCTGTGGTGCTGTCCTTGGAGCACAGCTCGGGGCAGGCTCTGAGGATGTGGCCTGGCACAGGCCAGTGGGAAACTCCCAGAGCCCTTTTCTGACCAGGGAGCCTCTCCCAGTGCTGATCTTCTGTGCCATCGTGGATTAGGTGAACAAAACAGTCCAGTATAGTCCAGTCTCATAAGATCAGAGAAGGAAAGTAATTTCTTAGGTAAAGACTCTTGACATTGTCTCCAAATAATTCTATGGAAGCATTCATGGCTGAATGAATTGCAGTTTAAGGGCTGCTTTTGTTGGCTTTGTTGGCTGTCTGAATGTCCCTTTTTTCCTTTTTTCACTAATTAAGGAATTATTTGTTGCTCACAGACTAAAAACTAACTGGGAAGACTTATGAATGTTGACGCAGCACTGTCTAGGCAGAGGACCAAAGTTTTCTATACAAAAAAAGTGTGCTGCTGTGTATTCAAGAGCTTTTTAGGGATTTTTTTTCTGGTTTTCTGTTGATCCTTTGGGATAAGGATGGTGTATCCTTGTGTTATTGGGACAAGATTAAGGGCTAGATTAGTGTGGCAAATATTCATGGCTTAAGACATTCCTCTTAATACTGTTAAGCTCCCAAGCTTTACAGCTTGTCTGTCTGGTCTTGGGGGCTTTGCAGCGTCATTGCTGCCATCTATTCCCGTGGCCTCCCTGCGGAAGGGATGCAGTGTCCCAGGCTGGGAGGAACAACACTGGGGCTCCTTTTCCTTGAGGATTAATCCAGGAGCAGCACAGGGGCTCGGTGGGCACTGGCCCTGCTGTAGCAGCCTCCTCTTTGCTCCCCATGCAGCGGGGGAAGGCGGAGTGGCCGCTGTCCTGCCCCCTCGGTGTCCTTGAGCTTCCTGCACTCAGCGTTGTCACACCTGTGGAATATCTGCATTCCCCAGCAAGGCTGGGAAGCAGCAGGCACACGAGGGCGGGCTGGCCTCAGCAGCTACAGCGGATCTGCTGGGTTTGCTCAAGTACACAGTCTGCAGAAACCTCTGTTTCCCCCTGTTAAAATTTCATTGGAAAAATTGAAGGATACGCAATACATGAAATTGAATGAATATGCATGTAATTGTTTCTTTTTCTTTAATTTCATGGAGCCTTAGATCTTAAATTTCAGTCACAGAGATTAGAGCCATGAATCATGAACACTAAGTTTACTTAGTGCTCAGAAAATTACTTTTAAAGCCCATTATTTTACAAAGAACGTTACATCTGATGCTGCCTAATAAGAGGGTATTTTCCCCTCTTACTTTTGTCACCCATGTGCAAATTATTCTGTCAGTTTATAACCCCATTTGTGGTAGCAATTCAACTGGGGGAAAACAGAGAGAGGGGAAAACCCACCTTAGCTTATAGCCCAAACATATGTGTTATTTTCACCTAATTAACAGCTTTTACAGAGCAGGTTCAGTGTTTGCAATTAGATGGGTGCAAGAAAGAGCTGGTACCATCTGCTGGGGTTTCACCAGACAAACAGCTCTTAAGCCCTTCTGGGATAGCAGCTGATGAATATGAAGAATGTGGATGTTTACATAAACTAACAAGTGCTGGTAATGCCTAATCTGCAGAAGTGGAAGGATCAAATATTTAGGCAGATCCACCTCAGACGAGCGTGTGCTTGGAATTTGTGCTGGTGAGAGATCCTTTATCTCAGTGCAGAGAATGAAGATGTCTGTCTGGAGATGAGCAGGCCTGGCTGGGAAGGATGCTGGCCCAGGAGAGGCACTGCATCATGGTGACAAGGCGAGCAGGAGCCAGGCTGCCTTGCATACGAGATTGCTTTAAAGAAACAGAAACTCGTGGAGCAAGAATGGGACTGACATGAATTTGATGGCAAGTGGATAAGGAAGAAAGGAGATCCTGCTCTAAGCTCCGCTCCATGTGTTCTCATTATCAACAAAAGCAGTGACTGAATGGGAAAAAAAAAGCATTCCTGAAGCTTTCCCCAAACACAAACTGTGCCGAGATTGAAATGAGCTTGAAGCACACGAAATAAGTTTCATGTGCACCTGCTCTGCTGCATCCTGGCAGTGCAACTGCTGCTCTATCAAGGGATAATTGCAGTTTGTCCAAACAACTTGAAGTATGACATACCAGAGAACTTGAGCCTCCAAACCCACTCTGCCTACAAGTCTTTGTTCCAAGCTTGTGTCACAGTTGGCTGTCACTGCGTTACAATAGACAGTGAAGTCCTCCCAGCCTTGAAAGCTCCTGGTCTGGGGCCAGTAAAGCAGTAAAAAGTCTCTCACTTACTTCAACAAGGGTTGGATCAAATTTCCAAAGGCTGTATCCCCTCCCAGTTCCATCCCGTTTCTCTTTCACACATCGGAGCCGATTCCCATCTTGCTCCCAACCCAGTGCAGAAATGCTGGAGCTCAGACCCACAGCAGCTCAGCCACAGTAACATTTAGTTATTGGCCTCGAGCAGCATTCCTTCTCCTGCAGGGGAGGTGATGTTCCTGGGGACCAACACGCCCACCTTCCCTGGCCCTCCCCTCTCAACCTGTGTCCCCACCAAACTTCTCCTCTCCAGCAGGAACGCCCCTGCACGATGCCAGGAAGGGAATGGGAGCAGCTGCTCTGCACCTGGGACTGGAATCCTGGCACATCTCATGTGTTGTTTAATAATTTTGCACAGATCAACAGTTTTTGAATAGTGCACACTTCATTCCGTTCAGCAGGTTTTTAAACTCTCATCATGCATTCATGGATCACTGCACCTTTTTTAAGCCTCAGCAATTGTCTGCATTGTTAAACCAAAATGTTAATGTCTGCCATGCTGTCCTTCCCTCTAGTTCAGTGCATTTCAATGGGGGTTAAATGCTAAAAACACTCTAAAACTTCAAACACCCATTCATATCATCACCAGCTGTACCTGGGCTCATCTCCCTCCTCCCTCAGTTTCCTGCTTCTCTTCCTCATCAGTGCAGTGACCCACAGAGAAAAGGAGCAGAGGCTTCTTCACTAAAACAGCGAGGTGTCAGTGACTCTGTGGTGCCCATTGCTGCTGAGCTGCTGCTCGCTCGGTCTCACGGTGTCCTCAAGGAGCTCTGTGAAACTGCTGCTCTCCCTCCACAAACCCATTGCTCAGACCACCGTGGTTTTCTGGTCTCTTGAACACACAGCACTTCAGTAAATTATCTAGTTTTCCAGATCCGTGCTTTCCTGGATGAAGGATTTTCCTTTCAATCTTGCTTCTAACTCCTCGTCGTTACAGTCAGGCCTGAGTGTAAATCACAGATTGCATTTTGTACCCCTGCCAGAAGTGCTCTTCAGGACAGGCCCTGTCTGGCGAGCACAGTTATGGTGTTGTTACTGTCTGTATCTGTCATGTTCTCGCAGCTCACTGTGGCCATGGGATTATTTTGGGGGCTTTAAACTGTGTTGGGCTGTGTGCTCCTTCTAATTCCCATCAGGGCAAGCAGTTGCCAGGCTGTGCTTCTGTCTCTAATGAGAAACACTCAGAGTCCAGATATGAGTTTTGGGTCTCCTGCTTTAGTCCTTCACGACAAAAAAGCTGGGAAGAAAGACCATTACAAAATGATCATTTCAAAATGGCCTGGACTCCCCAATGGATTTGCCTGTGTGGTTTTGGAAATGCCTGCTTGTGAAACCAGTGAAACTCTGGCCTCTGCTGCTGGATCATCCTCCACTCGACTTGTTTGGATTGACTTCAGCAGTTTTAAGATCAAGCCTTTGGGTAACTAAAGAAAGAGCAGATGTATCTGCAAGTAAGCCACCCAACCACAGCCCTGTCCCTGCTGGCAGGTGATGTGACCAGCCTGCTTTCACAGGATACCACAGTGCTGACGGGGCTGAACAAACTTCCCTGCCTCCATCCAAATTTCTTGTCTCAGTGTGAAGTATGTGATTTAATTCTTGGTGGAGGTTGCAATTAAAGACCACTTAGGATGAAGAGCATTGGAACTGCTTTGGGTTCACTTTGACATATCTCATTTTCTACCTTTTCTCCAGTGAAAGCTGGTGGTAGGGAGAGGGAAATCTTTCTAATCCTGTTTGTAAGTGTAGCTATTGGACTGCACTGAGCCAGGCAGTTTGGATCCCGTTTCTGTGTAACATTATTATTCAATGGTAAGATGAAAAACAAACACAGATTGAGCACATGGGATGGAGAATACTCGACTTAAACTCTTGCTAATGTTTCTAAGTAGGAAACAAACCTTAGAATACATCCCAGGGGATTCCTAAAGCCAACACTTCTATCTGGAACTACAGCAGCTATTCCAGAGAACAGTACTCGGAGAACTGATTTGCCAATAAAAACAAATTAACGGGAAAAGAATGTTTCAAAAATGACACTTCCAAGACTATTCTGCACATGTGGAAGATTAAAAGGGAATAAAACCTCTTGTTTTATTAGTTTAAATTCCAGCATCATGTCATTTGCCATCCTTTACTCTGTATATTCTAAATCTACCATTTGCCTCAAATTGCTTGCAGACAATATCTGCAGACCCCAGTGCACAAGATGAGCTGGGGCAGGGGGAGGCAGAACTACGGTGAGAATTATCTGCATGGAAAAACCCGCGCTTGTGGAAGAGGCTGAAATGGATCCTCGTGAGGCCCAGCAGGCCACGAGCAGGGCTTTGGCTGTTTGTGAGGGGCACGGCGCCCAGGCCTGCGTGTGAGGGGCACGGGGCGTGGGCAGAGGTGCCAGGGCAGTGAGAGGGCAATGCCTCCTCAGCACACGGTGCCGCTCACTGTGGGAGTGGCTTAGCCTGATCATAAGCCACAGCCCACTGGGTGGCACCCTGAAGATTGTTCTTCCCCTTAGTCTGGAAAGTTCTGTTAAGTTTGGTTCTGCATTTGTTCTGTGTTACAACTCCGCCTCCCAAACTCCCTCATTGGACTGTATCCCAGTTGTGTCCTCCCCTCTCCCTGTCCCTCATTGGTTCCCGTTCTGTTACCGCCCCCCCTTGAAAAAGAGTTTACACGCCCATCTCAGTGCCAGTCCTGCTTGAGAATTCGGCCGGTCTAGTTGCTGTATTCGCCTGTGTAGGTCCTGGCTGCGTCGGATTAAAAGCTTTTGGACTGTGCCCTCCCGCCTCCTTTGTTCTTGGGACGCTTTTGCCATAGATCAGGCTACCTGGCTGAGCCACCGAAGAGGGAAAAAAGCACATTTCCCACCCGGCTCTGAGATTCTCCGTTGCGTTTCCTCTGCTGCCTGCTGAGCGGCGAGGACGCTTTGGAGACGCGGCTGCGCTGCCTCTGCCTTGTGAGCTCGGCCAGGGAAAAACCCGGAAAGCGAATAGCTCACCTGGCCGGGTCCTGGTGGGCTCCGGGAGCCCCCCACGCTCTGTGCCACCCGTGCAGGTGGGGCAGGAGTCTCAGAGATGGGCCCAGGGAGTTGCTGTTGTCACCTCACCCAGCAGGGAACAGCGGCACAGGGTGGGGCAGGGCACTGGCGCTGCCACGCACCCGTAACAGGCATGTTCGTCATCTGTGGGCAGAACTGGAATTCAAACGTGGCCAATGAGTTTTAACTTTAAAAGGGTAACAAAATCTAATGAAAAGTTTTGATTTTATCACTCAGCACAGGAATATGGGCAAATCCTGTGCACTGGGATAATTATCATGTTGTGACATAACGCAAGCTGCAGCCAAAACAAGAAGCCTGACATTTACTCGACTGACTGCTGTCAGGCATAATTCTGAATTTAAATAAACACAGCATTTCTTACGAGGCTCATCCTTCTGCCCCTTGCTGGTTTAGGTGAGACTGCAGCGATGTCCTCAGGTGCAGGAGGGGCAGGAGCCAGGGAAGGCATGGGGGTAACCAGCTGTTTGGTAGAGGGAGAAATAAAAGGATGGGAAGAATAATCCTTCTTTTTGTCTTCAACTGTTACTCAAATGCTGAGACAGATTCCTCAGGCTGAGGAAGTGATTTCAGAGACTGTGCTTCTAAAAGCAAACGTAGCAAAAATAAAAATAAAATAGAAAATTATCCAAACCTGAAAAAAATCAAACATGACCCAGCAACGCTGCAGCCATGTGAAAAGATGCAAGAGGCAGAAGATAAACACACAGTGAAAGGGTTTGAAGGAGCAAGCAAGAAGCTCAGCAAGTCCTTCCGGATGTGGTAACAACGTCGGGAACAATGCCACAGAAAAGGTGGAAAAGGCAGCATTGAGAAAATACCACAAAATTACAACTGTGAGATTGTTATGAGAATGAGCCATTCCCTCTCAGCACCGTTCTCTGTAATCTTGTTACAGTTGTTCTCTTCATAGCCTCAGCCACAATGAGGAGCCTTTGTACCCCCACGCCTGGGCTGCAGAGCATCGCTGTGCTCTGCTCCTCTGCCCTGCCCTCAACATCCGCAGCTTCCAGGCCGCCGTTCCTGCCCCTTCTTCCACAGAGCCCTGCTGGGTGCCAGGTGTGCCGAGGATGGAGGTGGCTGCAGCCAGACCTGCTCTGGGCTCTGCCCCCTGTGCTGGGCATCAGAAACGGCTCTGCCAGGCAGGCAAGGAATGCGTCAGGGTTACAACACTGAAGTCTGCACGCCCATCCCGTTAAACTCAGGTATTTTTAAAGACAAGTAAATCTTGACTCCAAGCAAAAAACTGCTCTTGTAAATCCAGTGTTTCTGAAGCGCTGGTGAAGGCTCTTTTGGCAGCAAGTGTAACAAGGACCTCTTTTCAAGGGTGAATTTGAGCTTCAGATTTAAATCACTCAGGGACCTGACTGGATAACCAAATGGCTCAGCCTTTCAGCTGAAAATACTCTGTGTTAGACCAAATTCTGTTACAGAGGTTGTGTACCTCAGTTTTCTTTAAATGGGTTGTAAAATAACACCATCCTTTTGGGATTTGTGTGTCAAAAATTCCCCGGTGAACAGTGCCACAGGACAGCTTTGCACTGTGCTTGGTCTCACACTTACATCTGCTTAGTCACTGTTGCTTTGCCCTGAATTAACCAGAATTCCTTCCTTTGGGCTCGAGTTTTTCCTTTACAATTCATTATCCGTGTCCATACACAGCTGTATGTAAATATCAGAGAGAAGAGTTTGCCTGAAGGTGAAAAAAGATGAACTTGGAGATGAGGTGTGGGCTGGGAATGCCCCGAAGTGCTGCTGACAGGAGATGGATGCCCCTGTGGCCGGGTCTCGGCTGGAGCATCTTGCTCTCTCCTCCCACACAAAAGTGTGGAGAAAAATGGTTGTGCCAAGCAGGGTTTCAGCATGACCAAAAACCTCCTGAACAGTAAACAGCCACGAGGGCTCTGACTGTCTTCTGTCTGGTGAGGCCTCCTTACAGGATGACCTGCAAGCCCAGGGTGAGCTATGAGCTTGGGAACTGACCCTGCATGCAAAGAGGAGCCACAAGCAGCGTTAGTTGTTTTCCTGTCAGTTCACCTTCCCTCTGTTTTACCTGCTCACCCAAAGGGTGCATAAACCTTTGTGACCTGAACATCAAATGGTTTCCCAATCACTCCTCCTGAACTGCTATCTACTTCTGTTCTGGATTAGCCTAAAATGAGGAGGATGTGACAGACTCTACTGGGCAAATTGTGCTTTTTTTACAATTACTTTTGGGGATTGGAGCCAGCCACCTGCTTCAAAGCCCAGAGAGGTTAATTGCAGCTCTCTTTCTCTTGACCTGCATATGGGAGCACATCGTGGCTGGCCTGCTCCCCTGCAAACTGTCTCAAACAGCACTTTCTGGTGCTGTCAGGCAGCTGACAATGGATGGTGACAGACTGCTTTAAACAGCCTGGCTCTGTGCATTTTACATGAGAGGGTGGCATTCTAAGCTTTTGCTGATTCTTCTCACTGTGTAGTGTTTGCAGGAGAGATTTAAGAGCCTTTTCCCTCTTTGTTCCCTCAGAAGCAGCAGCTCAAAAGAATTCTGTGTTAAGTCACCTGCTAAGGCAGCTCTGCCCATGGCAAACCCGTGCATGTTCTGCTGGGCACAGGCAGGCCCTCCCCACACCCCAGCAGCACTTGGACAGGTTTCCCCTTCCAGCAGCATCACCTCTGACAGTCAGAGTGTGGCTGGAAAAGCACGGAGGGGATCTAAAAGGGGAGAGAGTGCAGGGGGACATCGCTGTGGGCCACTGGCCAGGGAGGACAGCTGGCCCCGAGTGCCCAGGGCTCAGCGTGCGTCTCATCCCCTCTTCACTTGCGAGCGGCATCTCAGGGGTGTTGGCATGGAACCACAGCTCCCGAGATGGAATCAGTTCTTTGCCCTGGGTCTGTAGCAGGCCCCAAGTGAAGCAGGAGTGCTGGACATTTCCTGTCCATGCTCAGGTTTCTCATTGCCTTCAGATGAGCCAAATCTCCTTTCTAGTACCAACTGCAGTAAGGTTGGTGAATGAACATGGCAGTATTTAAATATGTGTGAGTGAAATAGAGGCTTCCTCATGGGAGCTTTAGCCTGTCCTGCTTTATCATGGGATTCAGCTGGATTTCCCTTTGAATTATCCAGCATGCTTGGACCTAATAGAGTAAACCCAAATTCCAGATAGAGAACTGAAACAACAATGGCTCTCTTCAAGTTTGCTTATCCAGGCTGGATTATTTTCTGGAGGATACGCTTCAGTGAATCCTGGGCTCTGAACACTGCACGAGACCACTGGGTGAGCTATAGAGCAGTTATATATCCTGCTTGGTACTTACCTTTTGGCCAGTATATAAATGACTGGATGTCTCTCTCTAGACATAAAATCTGTGAAATTTGTAAGCCTAGACTGATGTTTTTATAGCTACAATTAATGTCCATCTTTCAGTTCCCTAATTTAGCACCTTTCTTGCCTGCTGACAAGAACATTTGATGCAGCAAGAAGAGAATCTGAAAAATTAGCTGCTGTCTTGTCAGATATTAGTTATTCCCCTGATCCGGCCTTGATGTTTATCCCTCCCTCTTTGAGTTTTCTTAATTATTTCTGTCTTGTATTAATTCTCACACAACTCCCTAGATGTAAGCTTTATGGTTTAGAATCTCAACTGCTCATTCAATTAATGGGCTTGCTTAATGTGCTTAAACTTTCCAGAGACACTTGTAACACATTACGAGGGAGGGGAAAAAAGATTCCAAGTATGCTCCATCTCATTTGTGGTACTCCTGAGCCTGAAGTCCATTTTAAGCTCTTTATCAGATTATCTATATTTATTATTTTTATGTTGTTGTGCTCATTAAGCATTTATGTGGAGGAGTATTCTCTCCAGAGGAGTGACTCAGTTTCCTTTGCCCCGTCCCTCACCAGCTGGCTTAGCCCCTCTGCAAATCAGCAGTTGTTGTCATTTCATTACACTGAGAAGGATCTGAGAAGCTGACTTGAAAATGGCAAATATGGAAGGACAGTTATTTTACTTCATATCTGAATATTGCGTATTTTTGAGCAAAACAAAGTGTCTGCCAGAGATTTTCTCTAATTTTTCGTGGCTCAGTAACCCCTAATCCCTGTTAATATCTGAAAAGATTTGAGGTGGCTTTGCAGAGGGAAACCACCCTGTGTTTCAGCATATTCCCGACTGAAGCCTACATGAGTTGTCTCAGTAATTCCAGGAAACCAGAATTTAAACCCGGGCTTAGCCAGGATCCCTCTGGATGTGGGTCCCAGGGCCTTGCACAGCGCGACACAGAGCAGTCCTGACAGGAGAACAAAGCGCATTTCAGGAACACAACCTCCCGTCACGAGCTGTGCGTTTGAGATTGAAACCACACTCCATGGACTCTGTGGGAAACGATCTCCTCTCCCTCCACAGCACAGTGCAAACCTGGGTATAGATAAATTGTATCCAGATAAAATACATGTACACATGCAGGTAAGCAGGTGTATAATCCATGTTATACGTGAGTGTTCTACATGAATAATATACATGGATGTTATATCACTGCGTGTTTGTGGATATGAGCTAAAAGTACACACACACATATTTATAAATATATTAGAAACCCCTTCCTGACAAAGAAGGAGTCCTGTCTTCCAGCACACAGATTAAATTAGTTGCTACATCGTGGTTTTATATAAATAAGGTCTGTGCTCAGGACCTTGATCTTGTGCCAGCAGATCCCTGAGCCCAAGAGGGAAGATGAGTTGTAGTACACAGCCCACGCGCTCGTTTTAGCAGTGACTCCATAGAATGCCACAAAGCAACTATGAATACATTTTGTTAAAACAATTACTGAGAAGTTCTAAAAAATAATGCTTCTGCTGCACTTCTGCCCATGAGCCATAAGGGGATCTTTGTCTTTCAGCATTACAGTACTCAAGGAAAAGGGAAAGGATTCTGGTTTATGGTTCTGAGTCAGTCTTTTCCTTACTAACATATGGCCCCATTTTTTTCTGGTTCTTTAAGCAAGTTGTAAACATAAATGTTGATGCACATGGAGTTTGATTCATGAAGAGTTTAATTTGCCTAGTATAAAAGATTCACACAGGTTATATAACATCATTAAATTATTTTTGTAGTTTGAGTAGTATCCTTTGAGGAAAGCAGAAGTCTTTCCCTGGGGTCCATTTATCACTGTTTGCTTCTAATTAGAAAACTGGAAATGCAATATGCATGACTTACATTTGCAGTGTTGTCTTAGGACTGATGTATCATCCTTGTTCTTCCTCAGGAACTTTTATTCATTTCCTAATTTTTTATATATTTTTTTAAGGTTTCTGACAGCTGTGACTCCATCTTCGTTAATGGCAAGGAAATGAAAAGCAAAGTGGATACTATTGTTAACTTCACTTATCAGCATTTTACCACCCAGTTGGAAGTGACGGTCTGGGTCCCCAGGCTCCCGCTGCAGATTGAGATCTCAGACACAGAGCTCAGCCAGATCAAAGGCTGGAGGATTCCTGTCACCTCCAACAAAAGGTATGTTCGCAGCAGTGCCGCACTCCGGACACGTGCCCGGGGCCTCTGCTTTTAGAACACAGCCATTTTTAGAACATTTCTCAGAATCTAAACTCTCCTGTTTGCCATCAGCTTTACAGTCTGCCCCAGCCTTCATTAAACATCCAACAATCGCTGCATTTTGTCCCGAGCTATACAGTTTAAAAGTCAGTGGCTTTGCCTGGACCATTAATCAATTCCACACGATCTCAGGAAATTGTATCACACGTTCGGATGTGCAAAGCTGAGGAGAAGGACCTGGACCTCTCTTGTTGGTGTAAGACAGCTCTGTGTGTGTGTGAGGGACATTGAGCACTGCCAGCCCTCAATTCCTGTCGCTGTGACAAGTGGCAGGGCCAGGGAAGGGTTCGGGTCCGTGTCACTGCCACGGCGCTGCAGCGGGTGACCAGTCAAGGTCTCTTCCAACCCAAACCTTCTGGGATTCCATGGATTAGGGTGGTTATTCAGGCAGTGCACATACACTGAACAGCAGACCTGGCTGCAGCATTACTTAGCAGCACTGAATGAAGAAAAAACTTACACTCCTACTGAAGGCCATGTTCCACCAGGAAAAAGTGGACAGGGAAAAAGGAGGGGGAAGGGAGCAGGGATTTTGAGCTCTGTTCCCATAATTCCCTACTGGAAATGCCCATTCTATAATAACCATCATTTGCACAATTTGTGAGATTAAGAACTTCCAGGAACGCTGCTGTTCTGGTGGATTTCAGGCGAAGTTGAAAAATATTAGTGGGGAAAAGGTGTGACACCAGCTCAGATTTATAACCCAGTGAAAAAGCCTTGCTGGCAGCAGGAAGTGGAGTGCTGAGCACTGTGGCAGTTCCAGCTAAAGCTCCCCAGTGCCCAGGAGAACATCTCAGCTACTGAAGAGCCTAAAGAGCCCAAACAGACAGCAGTGGAGGAGAATTACCCAACACTTTATGGGGGCATAAAACTGAGGGCAACAGGACACAGCTTGCAGGATAGTCAGATAATGAGCTCTAGAGAAGCAGAACGACTGACCTCTTGATTATTTTTTGGCTATGGCAGAAGAGGCGATGAGAATCTGGCGCAAGAGAAATCAGTGTGTTTGCTTCAGTGACAAAGGCAGTGTTGCTGTTTGTGGCAGGAAGAGCTGTGCTAGGTAAGGAAAGAACGGATTTAGGCTGACTGCTGAAATCCTCACTGAACTTCCCTCTTCTGCCCATCTGTCCCACCCCCGAGGCACAGATCCTGCTAAAAGCAGTGGAGATTTTGCTGAGCAAACGGCTGCAGGATTAGGCTGGTGTTTATTGCAGGAGCAAACTTAGCACGGAGTGAGACATTCAGCTGAGCTTCACCGTCGTGGGCATCCTCAAGTTAAACCCATTAGAGGCAGTGCTGGAAATTTACCCCCTGGTGTCCCCTCCTGATTTATTTGGCCAGCTGAAATAAAGAGAACGGATTGAGAGTCTGCTCTGCTTGCAGGCTGGCAAGCTTTACAGAGCTTTGGTGCAAAGCATTTGCTGCTGCTTGGATTGCACTGGGACTGCTGGCATACATCCTGCAGGCATTTCCAGGGAGGGGGAGAGAAAGTGTGAGTGCTGTGCCATCCCCTTGGTAGCTCCATGCCCATGTGAACAGGAAAGGCTTCAACAGGAAATAAATGATCTCTTGTTTTATTGACCATTCATGTGGATTTTTTAACTTTGCAGGGGTATTCTAAATCAATAGTTCAGAGCTGGCATTAGTTGTGCTCACTCTGACATTTACTTTGCACATAAGGTTTTTACATTTCCTTTATTTTTAGATTTGGATGATTTTTACCTGAGATTTAGTGGCTTTTCATTTTGGTTCTTTTTTATTATTATGACTTCTCTCTTTACTTTTTAATCTGCTTATACCTCCATCTCCTCTGTTTTTCCCAAAATCCTAAACGTGGGGGAGTTTTTATGAGTTTTTAAGTGATAACCTGAAGCACTCAAGAAATCTGGACTGCAGTCAGGAGCTGTAGGTTTGAAAGAGAGCGAGCAGAGTGCTTTTATCTTTGCAAAAACCCCAAATCCAAGCACTTCCCAGCAGGTGAAGCCATAGCATTGTGTTGTTTCAACTTCACCTTCATGTAAGAGCCAGTATTGGCAATTTGCATGAGGTTTCTGATATCTGCCCTTGAAGGAAACTCAAGGATTCTTTCCAAAGTCCCTAACTACAGCCTTAGGCAGCCTGAAACTTAGGTTTAGTCAGACATCACCCAAAAATCAGCTGAAACTCTGTCACTGTTCTGGTCGTGGCAGGATTGCAGTGTGGCTGCTTCATAGCTCACCTCACCACAAACAAAATCATTTTCCACTTTCCTCCTCTTGGAAGTGTCCTCACACCACTCCTTGTCTTCTGAGCAGGAACTAAACATTGCTATAAAGTTATTCATCAATATACAGCAGGTAAAATTTTGGAGCACTTTTATAGGGATTGTTCAGAGACACTTCAGCAACATCCAAACTTTCTTTCATCTCCTCTGGCTGCCCCAGGGCCTCATTCCCACACCCACAGCATGGCTGTGCTGGTTCAGTTGTCTGAGGGGCTGAGCCAGATGGCAAAATAGAACTGGGTTTACAATAATCTTTTAAACGTTTTTATTGGTGCTGTTAACAAAAGAAACGTTTGTGAAACCAGTGCATCAGCATGGCTGTTCTTCATCTGAATATAGCTGCTCTTTCAGACCTGAAAGAGTTTATATGCCCCAAATCACAGCTGTTCCTTCCAGTGATGGTTGTTGATCCAATAAAATGTCTTGCTTCTCCCTATAAACCCTGTCCTGTTTGTAATTGTAAAATACATGTGATTACAGATGTGTTTGCTTATTTGACTTCTTGAAAAATTTCCACAAAGCAATGGAAAACCCGGGGTCTTTACAAAACCTTTACAAGTGCCCCATGCACAGTTTGAACTGTGTTGGTTTTTAGCTGGTCTGAACTCCTGCAGGAGCAGGAACTTCTTAGAGAACAGAAAGGAAAAGACAGCCTGGTTTTATGCCAGCAACCGGAAAAAAACCCCAATTCATCTCCCCTGTGTAAGAGCAGCAATACAATTTACCAGCTCAGCCTGCAGATAGATGGCAAATCTTGGACATTATCAAGAGGAGAACTCGATCTCTGGTGAGTGCTGCTGCAGAGAGGAAGAGCCCCCCTTGGCAGGTGAAATTCAGCTCCACGATCATCTCCCGCCTGGTGCAGGGAACGTGGTGCCTGAGGCAGCACGGGCTGCACAAACCCACAGCCTCAGCAAACAATGGGTGTATATTTAAATTAAAGTCAAATATTAGAGTGTAGAAGAGGTCCAGGCAGACTCTGCTAGTCTAACAAGAACATTTATTTCTATTCCTCGTGCATCTGCAAAATAATTACCTTCTTCTTGAGGTTCCTGCACCAGCTCTGTGCACACATATTTACAAGGGATGAGTGGCTCCAGCTTGCATTAATAGGAATGGCATGGCCAAAGTCTCACAGAACGAGCTGGAAATTTGATTTCAGTAAATATTTGCAGCTGGGATAGGACATTGTTTTCAGGAGGCTCCCAACACCACCAGCACGGGCTTCACTTCAGGCACAGAGCTTCGAGCAGCTCTGCCTTGGCCCTGCCCAGCTCTGGAGACGAAAGCATGAAAGTTGGCCTGAGTTAAAGCAGGACAAAATAAACTGCCTTAGTTACACCCCGGGTGAGCGCTGCCCCCCAGACGTAAAGCTGCACTTGAGGGCAAATTAAGTGACACTGAATTCAAACCATTCCATCTGTGGGTAACAGCATCTGCACAAAGCCTGAACACGCTGTAAATTTGCTCCTTTAGTGAATTGACTTTAATGTCCTATGGAGATAAGGCCTCGGAGATTTTTGTTAATAGGTAGGCTGTATTTTCAAGATCTGTAAAAGCACCAATTTACATTTCTTCTTGGGCTGTGAGTGGAGTTATGTGCAGCTTATTTCTGTAGCTTCCACTAAATCAACTTCTAGTGGTTTGCAATTTGTGTCTCAAAGAGATTTTTTTTTTCAGTTTGGGGTGTTGCAAATGTTTTTTAAATATACGACTCTTTGTAATGAGTATTTCAAATTCAAACCCAGCGGAACTGATTTCTTTAGGGTGGTTTTTTTAAGAGAAAATTAGCATCTGGCCCAAGAACTGATGCCTGGTTTGAGAGGGGTGCAAATTAAAAGAGACACACTTCAACTGCTCAGAGACAATGTCTGTAACGTGGAGCTGACAGATCACTGATGAGATCAGTGCTCGCAGGCACCCTTGGAACAGCGCTGCTGGTTTAACTCAGCTCTCTGGCAAAGCCTTTCTCTCTGTGAAATGTAAATTAAATGTAATTCTGGCAACCTTGGCTCGCTCCAGAAAAGCAAAAAACCTTCCAAGCAAGTTTGCCAAGCAGCAAGAAATAGGGTGGGAAGGATTCAGAGAGATTTTCAGAGATGACCAAGGGGAAAAAAGCACAATATGCAGCAACAGCTTATATTCACCAGGACTTGTCTTAAGCAGAAAATGAGCTCCCTGCCTAATGAAGGATTTTAAGCTTACTGAAAACACTGTAATGAGGAGTTTAAAGGGAACTGTGCAGTTCACTGGATCTCAAACATTTTGTTGCATGCATGGAGATAAAACACTGACTTACTGCCTAAATCTTGATTTTGTGGCTTTAGAGTGGAAAATGATATCCTTTGTTCAAAAAAAAAAAAAGAAAGAACTTGAGTTGGTGCCTGGCAAAGCAGACTTGCAAAGCTTGTGCTGAAAATTCAGACACCCCCCTCTCCTCTGCACTGATACAAGAACGTGCCTTGCTCATTCTGTGGTCTGGAGATGCTTTTCTGATGCTCCACATTTGTTTGCCATAGAAAACATTTTTCTGAGGGGAAGTATGTAAACATCTCTAAATGTTTTTGTGCTGGAATTGAGCCTTCGCATTTGTTTGTTAAAGATACCCCAAGGAAAGGGCTGGACTTGAATCATCTTTTTGTTGTGGTAAATGCTGGCTGCCCACGCAGTCTCAGTCCTGGAGATAAGGGCAGGAGTGCTCCCTCTGTTCCCCTATGCAACAATCCTTCCCTCTGGTTATTCTTCCCACAGCTCATATTTATGAGCTGGGGCTGAAAAATAATTCCCTCCAGTTGTTTGGAATAGATTTGCTCTTGGACAATCCAGTGGTGTAAAGTTTTAAACAGTGAAAATAGAAATAAACAAGCACATAAATAAATATAACAGCAACCCATTGGATCTGAATAAAACATCGAATCACAGAATGAGTTTGAAAGAATGGGTTGAAAGAGACCTTGAAGATCATCGTGTTCCAACCCCTGCCCTGGGCAGGGACAAACAGCAGGCTGTGTGACAGCAGCAGAGAGGGAGGTGTGGAAAACGATGCTGGTGTGAATGTTGAGTGAGGGAACATTTCCTGCAAGGCACAGAACACTGGTACTCGCTCTCGTTCCCATAACAAGGCTGGTTCCCAGCAGCCCTGTGCTCTTCTGCCCCAAATCCCATAAGTGCTCCTTACCTGAACAGCTTGTGCACATTTTTCTCCAATTCTGCCCAGGCACTAATGTTACTGTGTGTGTTATTAAGAGAGGGTCAAATCCCAAAATCTCAGCTCTGAACTTGGTCTTCCCAAAGTCTGAGCTTGTTGAGAGCTGGGTTATGGCTTAGCTGAGTTGAAGAGGGTCAGAATGCAGGAATAAATTGAAAGTGGGAACGTTAAGGAGCTCATGAATCCTTTTACAGCATAGATGGATATGGGCCACAAAAGCTCTGTGAATATTCCCCCTTCTAGAACTTTCCTTGGGGCTGCTTTGCCAACTGTGAGCCGACTTCAGACTGACACCAGTGTTGGGAAGGAGGGAACAACTAAAAGTTTCCCTGAAATACGCAGCTAATCAAACTCTGTGAGACTAATTTCTTTGGGAAATCGAAACCCTTTTTTAGTAGCCTTGTCTTTTTCCCTGACAATTCCATTGCAAATCAGTGATGTTTCATTCAGCAAGTCATGATGGACACTTGTTTTACACACACAAAACCAAAAGGTACCAAAGACCATTTACTGGAGGCTGAATATAAATATTCAGCTACCAAGTGATGCATTGAAAATGTATTTCCAGTGGATTAGGTTCTGTAACACCGGGGCTTTCAGTCATTTTGAAGAGCACAAGGGTTTTTCTTAGATATGTTTTCAGCTTACTGGCTGCCAACTTTGTCATAAAACAATTTATAACAGAAGCAATTCTGTTTTATAATAGTTTTTCATAGCTGCTATTTCAAAGGAGAAGATAAAGGAACACAGTAACCACAAAAATACCTCCCACAATACTTTGAAAAATAAGAGACTTACCCTGTATTTCGCACCCTTGATATACAGGTGGCTTCAGGCTCAATAAATACAAGAGGGAGGCAAATTATTTCTGAGCGATGAACCCACAGCATAATGAGCAAAAGTGTGACCACCTACTGCTTAACACCTGACTTGGAAGAGATAAGAGGATCCATGTGTTTGTCCCAGGCTATGAACAAGAGCAAAAAAAAAAAAAATAAAATATTAATATTGGTGGTTAACTGGGTCTTTAAGCAGACAAAACTCTGTGAGGTGTGACAGCACTGCTATCATGTACAAATCACTGTGATGCCTTCTCTGAGCTTTAGGGAAAGCTGTTTTATTTCACAGGTTATATTTCGAAAGGGGGACAGATAGAAAATGTTGAAGGAAGTGTGTGTAATGCTGCAGGTGTTTCTGCACGGTATAATCCGAGTAACCCATGCCCCGAGTGGGAGCCTAAGTGCCTAATTTGGTTTTTGGGAAGCCACCTGAGGTCACTGCATGACTGAGCACACCAGACATTGCATGAACTGGGTGAGATTTAAGGTAACACCAGGGTATGTTTCTCAAAAGCAGAGGAATCAGTGAAGCACGGCGGGGATGGGGATGAGGTGGGGTGGCTCTGCCTCAGCAGGGAATGCTGGAGGTGTTAGAGGAGATTGGAAGGGATGAGCACAGCGATACAAATGTTTCAGGCAAGGGTGGAGGAAAGGATGTAAAACACCTTCCACCCGTGACGAGCTGCTACAGGGCTTTGTTCCACAGCTGCCCTCTCATAAACATTTCCCTGTGCTTTCCTGAGCCCTCTGCATGATTTCACTGCTGCCTGGAGAACAGGCAGTGGCTCCACTGGGATCCCAGCAATGACAGACAGATTCTCAAGTTGCTGGGAGGTCCCACACAAACAAAGGATTTACTGGAAGAAGCGACAGTAGCTTTTAAATTGTACAGCACCAGAAAGCTGCCCAAGCATCTCCCCAGGATTTAGTAACCTGCCCATCCAAACCCTGCTCTCCTGTCTCACCCAGCAGCAGGGGATAACATTTATTTTGCTGAAAACACGGTGCAGCTGAAGCCCTGCAGGGCTGTGGGGATCAGGGCAGTGCAGGTAACACAGCTGGATGTGTTCGCAGGCCCACCCGTGACAGTGAGGACGAAGAAGATGACGAGAAGAAAGGCAAAGGCTGCACCCTGCAGTACCAGCACGCCATGGTGAGAGTCCTCACGCAGTTTGTGGCGGAATCCTCGGAGCTGGGAGGCCAGCTGACCTACATGCTGGGCTCGGAGTGGCAGTTCGACATCACCGACCTCGTGGCTGATTTCATGAAGGTGGAAGAACCCAAGATTGCCAAGCTGCAAGAGGGCCGAGTCCTGGCTGGTCGTGAGCAAGGCATCACCACGGTGCAGGTACAGCCTCTGCAGCCCCCCAGAGAGAGCTCAGGCTCACGCACAGGGGCTGATCGTGGCTTGTGGTTGGCTTAGAAAATTGACTGATCTCAGAAAAAAGAAAAAAAAAATGGGCATGCTAAACAGAAAAGAAAGTTTGAATGGGTTTTCATTGCGGCTATTTGTCACTTCCGTAAAATACCCTTAGGTGAAGCTTTTGAAGGGATTTATCCATCTTAGTGTGGCTGGAACACAGTGAGATTTTCCTGGCTGGTGAAAGAGGTGACATGAGGCACACAGCCAGCTCCTTTTAGCTTCAGTGGGACCGTAAGAGCATAAATGTTGGGAAATTGTACCAAATATCTACATACGTCTTTATATGCATAAACATCTTTGAAAAATTAGTTCCTTTATGTTCCCAAAACTGATCACAAACCATGGACACAAAAATAATCGTCAGACACTTTTCAGAGTGTTCATGGTCCCCACCTAACCCTGTCCAACTTCATGCACCTTCCTTAATCAAAATAAAGGAATGCAAGCATTGGGGCTCTTCTCAGGGGCTGCAAACACCTGTAATGTTCTGGTCACACTCTGGATGTGACCACATCACAACACAAAAACCCAGGGATTGTAGGGCTCTGCTCTCTTCAACCTAAAATCAATGGGATAGAGAGGTCAAGGGATTTCTGCCCTTAAAATTTCTCTTTCTCTCCAGAGACTCTAAAAGAGCAGGAAGCTCCAGTGCAGGGAACTGTGTGCTGCAGGTTTCTCATATTGCTTTAGACAAATCACACCTCAAAGTATTTTGGGCTCGAACCAGCTGTTTCTGCCACTGGTATAAAGATGACTCTCTCCTTCTGAGCGTGCTGGAAACAAGGTCTTAGAGCGACTGGCAAGAGTGTTTTGGCACTGAAAAATGCAGGCAGGCACCCAGTGGGATTTTCAAAGTTCTTTTGCAAGTCTCACTTTCATTTCGTTCAGGTCTCTGTCCCTAGGAAGGCAACAGGCCAAGTTCCAACCAGCCAGGCTTTGTACACTTATTTATGCCCTCATTGAGTTCCAGTGTTAATCAGTGCCTTACACTCTGTCCTGTGCTGCACTGCATTCACAGGGAGTTTTATAGAGCCCACAAAAATGACTCTTTAAAAAAAAAAAAATCCATTTAATTTATTNCTGAAAAATGCAGGCAGGCACCCAGTGGGATTTTCAAAGTTCTTTTGCAAGTCTCACTTTCATTTCGTTCAGGTCTCTGTCCCTAGGAAGGCAACAGGCCAAGTTCCAACCAGCCAGGCTTTGTACACTTATTTATGCCCTCATTGAGTTCCAGTGTTAATCAGTGCCTTACACTCTGTCCTGTGCTGCACTGCATTCACAGGGAGTTTTATAGAGCCCACAAAAATGACTCTTTAAAAAAAAAAAAAAATCCATTTAATTTATTCTATATTATATATATATTTTTTTAAGATGAAGCTGCAATTTTGAAGTGATTTGTTGTTTTATTAAATTATTTTTTAGGTAAAGTAATTTAGCAGCACATGAGTTTAATGTCTTGGGGGAAACATCAGTTCTGGCTTAGACATGGACGTGACAAACCCAGGATTAATCTGGTGTGCTGGTTAGAGGCTAACCTTGCTTCACAACAGTTCCCTGCTGTTTCATGCAAGGTGTTTCCGTTCTCTTCCCAGGTTCTGTCCCCTCTCTCGGACTCCATCCTGGCAGAGAAGACAGTGATAGTTCTGGATGACCGGGTGACCATTACGGACCTGGGAGTCCAGCTGGTGTCAGGCCTGTCTGTGTCCTTACAAACCAGCAAAGGAAATAAGAGAGCCATCGTCTCCACCACCTCTGCCTACGACATCCTGCATACTCCCAAACAGGTATGCTCCAAAATGATACATCACATTAATTTATGTGTTCACTCTGCTTTGTCAGAGGGATTTGCTGTAAATTTTAGGCAGCAGGTTTAATGAATATATGGCTGTGAAAAGCAGTCGCTTCTCGCAGTAAAGGCTGTTCATCTTCCTCACCAACCCCACGGTGCCAACACCCCTTCACAATGACCATGAAACTCCCCAGAGCTGCTTTGGAGACCTGCACAGCACAGGGAAAGCGATGGGCATGTCTGGGAATGCACAGGAAAGCATGGATGTGCCACAAAGGACACTTTTTCTGTGGGAAAACACAGCCTAGCTGTGCAAGCAGAGCTGGGAATCCCATGCCTTAATTGTCTCACAAAGTCAGCTCAGCCAAAACGACCTCTGGCTGCAGGTACAGAAGTTTTCATGACCTGTGTTGCTGAAAACTGATCAGTTTGTGCTTACTTTGAACCATACAATCCGAGGAATTAAATAGCTTTTAATGAGACCACAGAACAAATTCCATATGTCTTTTTAAAATAGATTTTATAGAATTGAGGTTCTACATCAGTGCAGAAAGTGTAACTATATTTTTTGCAGTAGCAAGTCGCAGAAAGAAGACAAATTGGTTTGGTCAAAACATCGTTAAAAATGGTGATTTTTATGAGTGTTTCTGTAGTTCCCAGGAAAGACCACAATCACTTCTGCATATTTCAAGTCCTGCACATTTGAAAGCATGACAGAAAGCATAAAGTATTGCATTGAGATGTGTTCTTGTCCCAGTTTGTTCCATGGGCTGGATGGGCTCACTGGCCCGACACATCGCAGCTCTGCTCATTGTGTTACATAAGGCACTGGAACTGCAGCATTAGAGAAATTCCCCATTATAGGTCCTTTACAAACCTAATTGACCGTGATGCTGGAAATATGATTTTCATCACAAGGCTCTGGCATTCAAAAGAGGCTTCTCACTTCAGACTGAGAAAAAAGAATTGTCAATTGTTTTTTGCAGCACTTTTATTAAATTTATATGAGTGTTTCTTTGATAGTTCCTGAAGATGAGGTAAATGCCTCAGTGGTCTAGAGAACACAGGCCTGCTAGAAAATGAGAGGCAGAGCAGACATTTACATTTTCTCTAAAAAAACAAACCAAAAAGAACCTCCAAAGTTAAACTCTGTATTTTTTTTCAGACTTTAACAATGGAGTGTCTGCTCTGTGCTCTCTGTCTCACGCGTTATTTTCCCCTCATCCTCTTCCCACCAGGAGGCCATGGTGAGCGCTTGGATTTTGTTCAGCGATGGGTCGGTGACGCCGTTGGACATCTACGACTCCAAGGACTTCTCCGTGTCCATCACTTCCCTGGATGAGATGGTGGTGTCCTCGCACCAGAACCTTCAGTCCCTCTGGCCCGTCGTGGTGGCCGAAGGGGACGGGCAGGGGCCTCTGATTAAAATTGAGATGGTCATCAGTGAGCCCTGCCAGAAGACCAAGCGGAAGAGCGTCCTGGCTGTCGGGAAAGGGAACGTCAAAGTGAAGTTTGGTCAAAAAGATTTGGACCAAAAAGGGAGCACCAACGACATCGATGACATGGAGAAAGATTTTAAAAGCCATGCAGGCAATTCTATAGAGAAAGCTGCAGAACAAGACAGGACAGCACAAGACTGGTCCAAAAACCACGAGGACATGTCCGGTCCTGAGGACAATGCAAACAAAAGCACAACTTTCACATCTCCCATTGATCAGGAGTCCCTGGAGGACGGCCAGCTCCAAAATAACCCAACTGCCTTCACAGGTTTCCCCACACAAGTAGAAATACCAGGAGAAAACAATCCCAGTGACCTCTCATTGACTTCCAGAGGATTGACAGACCTGGAGATTGGCATGTACGCGCTGCTCTGTGTCTTCTGCTTGGCAATCTTGGTCTTTTTGATTAACTGTGTGGCATTTGCTTGGAAGTACAGGCACAAAAGGTTTGCTGTGAGTGAGCAAGGCAACATCCCCCATTCCCATGACTGGGTCTGGCTTGGAAATGAGGTGGAGCTGCTGGAAAACCCAGTGGACATTTCGCTCCCATCAGAGGAGTGCACTACCATGATTGACAGAGGGATGCAGTTTGAAGAAAGCAACTTTCTCCTTAATGGGAGCTCTCAGAAGACTCTTCATAATCATATCCTCAGATCTTCTGAGTACCTTTGTGAAAAAGAAGTTAAAAGTGAACCTATAAATCCTTCTGGGCCAAAGCAGAAGCGAGTAAAGTTCACTTCATATACAACAATACTGCCGGAGGATGGAGGCCCCTACACCAACTCAATTCTATTTGACAGTGATGATAATATTAAATGGGTATGCCAAGATATGAATCTTGGCGATTCCAAGGAACTTAGGGACTATATGGAAAGACTGCAAGACAATATGTAAAACTACTTTCTTATGTTTGTAATCACCTTTATGCCTTCTGTTTATGGATGGTGGAGCAGTCAGTCCAGTCAGCAATAGCAACAAGACAGCCCAACCCTGGAGGTACTGAGATGATAACCTGATATCAGAGAGCAGGTACAAGAGGCTGGCTGAGTTAATCCTGTTTCACCACAAACCAGGATGTGCCCCTAAAACAGCTCCCTGTAGGTGTCGGAGGTGTCACACACGATGGCTGTTTTTGTTTACTGCCTGGTACTAGCGAAATGCTAATCCAACTGCGCTCAGACTCAGAGGAGACTTCATTTGTTTGTCATCTCTCATGATAAATGGTAAATCAGAAAAGAAAGGGATGTTTGTTTGCATTGATTTTTTCTAGTCGTCGTCCTTTGTAAAGCACAGTGGACATTTCTTGCTTACAGCCTGCAAGGAGGCTCCTGGAAAAAGGGATTGGAATGAATCTCATTTTATTGCCTATGTGCAATGCAGCCAAGTAGTCTTATTATTTTTTACAGCTATAAAAAACCCCATGTGGTTAATTTCCTCTTATATTGTTTGTGAATTTTATTTGACTTAGGGAACATTAAATATTTTCTTTGAAGGGGTTTTGGTTTTTTTTTTTTTTGGTTGTACCAAAGTGTAGTACGGTAATATTTATAATGATTTGAGTTTTCTACTCATCTGCTTCAGCCCCCAGAGATACCTCCTTCATCACTGATTATCTTCCTCCTTTCCATATGGGTGTATGGGTCGTTAGTATTTGAAACATAGAAAGGAATTAGAACTCTTACTGGGAAAGGGTTGTGTCTTCTTACAGGGAACTGTAAATATTATAATAAACCCTGGAAAATAAAAATCAAGGAGTAGCCCTGGGTTCACTTTTGTCATTGCAAATATGAAAAAATAACCTGTAAAAAAACCAGCACATACTTCAAAGGGAAATGCTTTGCTGAAACAGCAGCTTGGTTGATGAAACACGTTATTATCAGAGTGAGAAAGTCAAACCTGGTATTGAAATGCATGGAATAGAAAGGAAATTTCCTAAGAAATAAGCAAAGCTTGGCGTCACTGTTACTCTGTACTAGTTAATCCACTGGTGGTAGAGTTCAGCAGGCCAGACCTCATCTAAAACATCCCTGGCCATGAAGCCATTAAAGAGAAAAACTTCACATGGCGTTTCATTAAAAAGGAAAGCAAAGACACATTGGGGCTGCAGTCACACAAGTGACTTCCCAGTGTTAGCAAGGAAAACATGCTGGAAGTTTAAAGCTGCCATTTCATATTCATTACATGTATTTTTTTACTGAAGGATGACTGAGATAAATTGAAAATTACACTTAGGAAAAACCTGAATCTACAGAATACTTAAAAGCCCCAATAAAGCACATGTTCCTATGCTGGATCCTGTGCAATAACCACAAGAGCCAAACTGCAACTGCCTTACATATTGGAGTTCCCATCTTTTAGGTAGATCAAAGCTGGATTTGAATTTATAGTTCAGTGGTGATATTAGAACAAACCAGAAAACTGTGGGAAATTCTGCATTTGGGTCCTAATCCACAACTGGGAACATGTTTAATGTCACTACTGCAAAATACAGGAATTTTAACATTGAGACTAGAAGTGAGGACACCAGGCTTATATAAGTGATTAGGGACTTACTTTTGCTGGCACTGAGCTGCACGGGGAGGGGATGGCATCTGTTATAATCTAATTTTAAGGAGAGAAAATAATAGAGCACAGATTTGCTTCTGTTTCGTAAGGGATGCAGCACTTGTGTGTCAAATGAAGTCTTAGGTTGTTTAACAAATGTTCTCTTCCCTTTAAATGACCCAGGAAATAAGGAAAGACGAATTCCTACAATGATCCTTATCAGTACCAACATAAAACCCCCTTTTTGGAACTTCTCTTCCCAATGTGTTATTTTGGTTTTGGCCCAACCATAGAGCAGAACCAAAAAAACCCCTCTTTACTATTATTTGCACAATTAGTATAAACTGACCACAAATAGATTTAGTCTTGAAATCAGAGGAACCAAGGTGCTGCTGGCAGCTGCAGAGGGCAAAGAGCCCATCTCTTCTGAGTGCAAACCCTCAGTGTGCCAGGGAAGCCGTGGCCTCACAGCGGAGCACGGTGCTGCTGGAGCCGGTTCCTCATGGAAACCTTTCCTTCCCACTCCTGCTCCATTTCCTCATGGAAACCTTTCCTTCCCACTCCTGCTGAGGGCTCCATTTCCTCATGGAAACCTTTCCTTCTGCTCCTGCTCCATTTCCCCATGGAAACCTTTCCTTCTGCTCCTGCTCCATTTCCTCATGGAAACCTTTCCTTCCACTCCTGCTCCATTTCCCCATGGAAACCTTTCCTTCTGCTCCTGCTCTGTTTCCTCATGGAAACCTTTCCTTCCACTCCTGCTCCATTTCCTCATGGAAACCTTTCCTTCTGCTCCTGCTCCATGTCTTCATGGAAACCTTTCCTTCCGCTCCTGCTGAGGGCTCCATTACCTCATGGAAACCTTTCCTTCCGCTCCTGCTGAGGGCTCCATTANCTGAAGGCTCCATTTCCTCATGGAAACCTTTCCTTCCACTCCTGCTCCATTTCCTCATGGAAACCTTTCCTTCTGCTCCTGCTGAAGGCTCCATTTCCTCATGGAAACCTTTCCTTCCACTCCTGCTCCATTTCCTCATGGAAACCTTTCCTTCTGCTCCTGCTGCGGGGTCCCTGCTCGGTGCCACAGCAGCTCAGGAGCAGCTCAGGGACTTCCAGGTGTCCTGGGCTGCTCCTCTGCCTCACCCGCAGGAACAGAAGTCAGCAACTTCACTTGTCTGGAAAACTTCCCTTGGAGGGCTCCAAAGAGGAGGATCCCAAAGTTTGGGTGCTCCCTGCTGTCCCACTGGGGTGTCCCTGAGGTGCAATCCCCGGCTGTCCATCGTGGCTGGGCACTCAGGGAGGGAGGCCAGAGCCTCGGGCAGTGCGGGCACTGTGCGAGCCACCAAGGACACCTCCGGCCTTTCCTGGTGCTCCCGGGGTCTGAGTGATCCCAAACCCACCCTGGGGTGGAAGGTCACAGGTGCCTGGGGCTGTGTTGTGTTGACCACCGAGGGCTGAAGTCCCAGCTGGGGACGCTCAGTGCGGCCGTGAAGGTCCTCAGGGAAGTTTTTGGTGGCTCAGTGGCTGAATTTGGGATGGTTTTAGAGCCACGACCTCTGCAGACACAGGGGTCATCCTCTGCCCAAGTTAGATGACAATTACAGCCCATCAGGAAGGAGCACAGCTGCTACTGGGAACCAGTTAAACAATGGAACTGGGGACAGCTGTCCACAAAAAGACCCAGTCCCCAGTGGGGGGAAAAAAATCTGTAGGTTCATAAACTTTTCTTTTTCTTTTCCATCGTATGTCATTACACGAAAGCTCCTACATGGGAAATGGCAATACAACCATGGAAAAAAAGCAATACAAAAAAAGAAAAGAAGTGGGAAGAGACAACTCTCTATTTTCAGTAAAACTGGGATAACACCAACAAAGTGGAGTTATTCTGGATTTATCTCGGTATGATCATTTATGCTACTTCTTGTAAGATGAAAGGAAAATATATTCAACATGAATATAGTTGATGCAAAATAGTTCTGAGTTCATCACTTCCTTTTCAATTAAATATCTCAAATTTCAATTTCAAAATTAAATGCTTTAAATTTAAGCAAATATAATTTTAAATTATTTTAAACATCCCCCCGCCCCCCCAATTTTCCCTTTGACCTAAATATTTTTCAGTGACGCTGTTAAATAAAATATTTTATTCGTGGAATATCTAATATCCCACTTTGCTGTTAACTGAACAGCATTTACACATGGATAAAAGAGTCTCTGCTTTTGAGAGAACAAAGCAATGGTAGCCAAGTGATCAAAAGGCACAAAATGTATGTATGTAAGTACGTATGCAGGAAAGTAGAATTGTCTGAAAAATAGGAACTGTACTGTCAGATTAATTAGAATTATGCTTCAGTAGGTGCCTAGGGAAGCAATACCTGTAATTTAATACCAAACAAACATCATCTCTTACTTTTGGCCTGTGTAGAGAGGATTTGGGAGCTTTGCTGCTCCCAAGGAAAGGCAGCGTGAGGCGTGAACACATCCCACAGGGGGACACCCAGGACAGCCCTGTGAGCAAAGGGTGCATTAATGGGACGTGGGGAGTTGCAAACTTTAAAAACAAAGCTGATGCCAGCCCTCAGGGCTGGCCACGGCAGCTGAGAGAGCAGTGGCAGCCGAGCCCTGGCGTGCCGAGGGCAGGGAAGCCAGAGCTGGGAGTTCATGTGTGCAGAGCCTTTTGTTTCGTTCACCCCACAGTGCCCAGCTCTGGGGGCCTGGCTGTGCCCCCTGCCCACCCCGGCAGAGCTTGGGGACCCTGCCCTGCTCCGGGGGCCTGGCTGTGCCCCCTGCCCACCCCGGCAGAGCTTGGGGACCCTGCCCTGCTCCGGGGGCCTGGCTGTGCCCCCTGCCCACCCCGGCAGAGCTTGGGGACCCTGCCCTGCTCCGGGGGCCTGGCTGAGCCCCCTGCCCACCCCGGCAGAGCTTGGGGACCCTGCCCTGCTCCGGGGGCCTGGCTGTGCCCCCTGCCCACCCCGGCAGAGCTTAGGGACCCTGCCCCACCCAGGCAGAGCTGAGGGACCCTGCCCTGCTCTAAGGGCCTGGCTGTGCCCCCTGCCCACCCAGGCAGAGCTTAGGGACCCTGTCCCGCTCTCCTCCCGCTGTCCAACACTCACACGTTCATGTCTGGAGCTGCTGGTTCTTCACTCATCTTGGGGAATGTACAAGAAGATCTTACAGCCATACACAGTTCAAAGAGTCCATTACACAACGGGGAAAACCCTTGTATTGCAAGGTGGAATAAACACCCTATGAATGAGATGCTGATTTTTCATAGCGGATGTGCTCTTTTATGGAATATAAATCATGTGCACTACATTGAAATACACGATAGTGTATTGTGAAATGCATACATTAATTGCTGAATTATAACACTGGATATGTATATACATCACACCCGAGATATTTATACAATATAATAAGTCTTAGATGTATAACATAATGAATTCTGTACAAAATAAACTGTAAGTTAAGACAATGAAACAGAACTTTTATATCTGTGTAATTTGTATGCTGATTAAGTTATTCAAGCTTCAGTTTTCATCTTTTAATGTGCCCTTTAAAAATACTTATTTTCTATAGGCAGATGTCTGAAATAAAGACTTGAGTCTTCAGCAGAGAAGCAAATGAAAGACTGAAAAAACCAGATTTTGCTGGAGAAATAAACATAATGTTCATGTGGTTGGTTTTTTTTTAAACCTGACTAAACCATTTTGTGTTGCTGCTGGTCAGGGTGAGCTGCTGGCTGGGTCGAGGGTGATGTGCCCCTGGCAGGTGACCAGGAATCAGCAGAGTCACCAGTGCATGGATTGCTCGTGTGTCTCCTTCCTCAAAGCAACGCAAATCCCCGGATTACACAGCCCAGGGGTTCGCCCCAGCGATCCCTACAAAGGCTGCTCCAGCTCTGCCATCCCTTCCCTGCACCACAAGTGAAGAGCAGAACATCCCGAACGAGCAGTGCCTTGCAAAGAACATGTTTAGATTTAAAGGGAAAGGTAACAAACCAAATGTGTCCCTTGAGCTCTCCAGGGGGAACCACCCCAGGTCAGATATTGGATTCAGCCTTCTGAATTCGCTGGCTCCCATTAGACTCCAAGAACCTAAAAATTCTTGAGTGATCACCGACCTTGTCATAAGAGCTGCAGGAAAGCACCTGGATAATGCTAAAAAAGGAAATTTGAGCCTCAGGTTTTTTGCTCAAGGTGCTGGAAATTCTGGCAGAGCCAGAAACCCAGAGCCCCCTGATAGCTCAGTGGCTGGGCCTCCTCCAGGCCCTGGGACTCAGCCTCAGGAGGTGCCTCCTTCATCCCTTTGCTGGTTTCAGCTGGCCCACACACAAGATCTGGCTGTCCAAGCTCACTGCAAAGCCAAGGGCTGCCTTTGTACTAACAAGAGCAATTTAACATCACCTGAATGATTTAATGAGCACTGCTGTAATTTCTAATGTATTGAAGTGTGTTTTTATATAAAGTCAGTCGGACAAATGGATTGAAAAATGTGATTTAGGAAGTGCCTCAGAGAACCAACTCTTTGGCATGCTTCAGGCACAGATTCCAGCCGGTCCCCACTGGGTGTTCTAAACACTGAAATAAGAAATGTTTTCAGAAATGACACGTTTTGTGTCCTGGTTGGTCCCTGTTTGACCATTACTGGACATCCATCCCCTTAGCAGCACCCTACTAAAGAGCTGCCGGGGGCTTTATTCACACCCTGTGCTCTACTCAGGGTAACTGAAGGTACCAAAGACGTTTTACAGAAAATCTGTCTTTAGTTGTATTTAATATCACACAAACTGGACTGCCCAAAACACCTGACAAGGGATACATTTTAATCACCCATGTGTGCGCACCGTGTGACTGAAAATAATTACCTGCATTCATCTGGGAAGGAAACAGCCCAACAAATACAACTGGGTTTTTTCTTCCAAAATAGGGAGCCCTCAGGATCTGGCAGGCAGGAGACCTGCAGAGTGGTATTTGTCACAAATTAAATAGGCCAAATCCTGAAGGCTGTCTCAGCTGAAACTCCCACTGGTCTTGTTAGGAACTGGACTGAGGCAGGACCAGAGACACAATTACAGTCGGGTCTGGTGCCCGGGAGCTTGGAGAAGCCCTCGTGCCCCACAACCCCAGCCCCTGCTGCTTCCCATCAGCAGCACCCCCAGCTGTCCCAGAGAGCCAGGGGTGCTGCTCAGAGCCCGTGTGACTGGGGACACGCTGCACTGTGCAGGATTTGTGAGGCTGAGGAGATGCTGGGCGCCGAAAATGGAGCCAGCGTGCAAAATCAGCAATTCTGCGCCCTCTCCGTGCTGTCCTTGCAGCAGAACCTTGCATTCCTTTTCCTCTCTGTTCCGCTGATCCATTTGGCCAGTTTCTGCAAAGTCTGGTTACTGAGGGAATAAAATTGAGCTGTCTTATTGAGAGAGGCAGCTGGCTTAAGAAGTTAAAGCAGAGTGGATGATGTTTTGAGACCTGTTCTGAAACTCTCCGAGGGTATCATAGTGTTACTTGCTTCCAAAAACATATGTTATGCCAAAATCAGCATCAGGATTTCCAAACTGATGCAGATGAAGGCTTGTATCATTCCTTCTGATAATCTTGGGTTAGTCTATTTAAAAAACAATGGGATCTGATGATACAAAAACCAAATAAGGAGCTTAGGATTTAGTGGAAATGAAGAATGGATATTTTTAATCCTCCAATTTAAACCTGTGGTAGGCAGAGCAGAATTCACTCTTTATACCATGGAATTATCCGTAGGAATTTTTTTTAATCAGTGAGATTTTAAAATGAAAAATCCTCAGCCATTTCAACAAAGGCTGATGCCACGGAGTGCCCCATGTGGTGGTGCCACAGAAAACAAAACACAGGGCACACACACACTCCCATGGTGTGGCTCCTTGTTTCTTGCTCTCTGCCTAAACTGATGTTATTTCAGTGTCCTGAAGGGCCCCGTGTGTGACACAAAAATGGCAGAAAAGTCAGGCTTCGGAGAAAAAAACCTAACCTGAAAATTGCTGCTGGCTCATGGCAGTGGCCACCAAGCACTGACATCCTGCTGGAGCCCAAACCACGGTGAGCTCAGTCAGCAAAAGTCACAAAAAGCTGCAGCAGCATGTGTGCAATGACATCCCTGCCAGAGCAACCTGCAAAACCAGTCTGCAGCCAGTGCTGGATGGATACAGGCTGTGGCTCAGCCCAGCAAATGCAGTGACTGCTCCATTCGTAATGTAAAATTCGGAGGGGGAGACACTTGTTGAGGTATGGGATTACTGGAAATAAATGCATAAAATGGGCACCTTTGTCTGGCATATCTGTAAATACGGTGTCAGTGCTCCTGTCACATCTGGCCTGTGCAGGACAGGGTTGTTCAAGCCCTTTTCTGGCTTTGAGCCATCTCTAATGCATCGCTGAAACTTACAAATGGTTTAAAAGCACCACCACACACATCGCATCGCCACGATGTGGACGAGCAAAAGATTTCAGGCTTTTAGGGCTTGTGCCAGAAGAACCTGAGCACACAGCTAAAGCCGATTAATTGGCTGCCCCACAGAAGCTGCTTTCCTCCAGATACAGCTTCTAAAAGCCAAAGTTTCTCAGGGCATTCCCTAATTTGAAAAGAGTTCATCCAATCTGGCTGCATTTCCTTCCCCTGACACCCCCAGCAGAAAGTGCATCAGAAATGGGGAGTTGGCTGGGTCCACGCCAACTGAAGTAATTCCTGATTTCCTCCCCAACAGGCAGATGCTGATGCCAACCACCTGCACAGATCTGGGCATCCTCAGGGGCGCTCAGGTGTGGCTGTGAGGGGCAGCAGGAACCGGGCAGGGGCAGTGCAGGGGGAGAACAAAACCTGATCAGAGGCACAGCAGCCTCCCGTGCTGGTGAGGCACGGCAGGAACGACCCACAAACCAGCCAGGCCTCGCCTCTCCGAGTTTGCCACACGCCCAGGAGCCAGCCAGGCATTCCTGAGGCACTGCTGCCACTTGAAACTAAGCTTCGTTTAAATAAGGACTTGACTCCGTATTTCTGAAGGCAAACAAGGATCACAGCCAGGATTTCGCTGCATGTTCGGCTGTCATTCCACTGTGCTGCTGTTTTTTACTCTGTCTTACCTTGTCATGCTCTTGGTCGCTGAACTCAGGAGGATGTGGAGTATTTTAAATGGGAATGTGAGCGATCTGAGGCAGCTCTGTGCGTACCAGCAGCCCAAAAATGGGAGTATGCTGCTGTAAATGTAATCTGGTTTTAAGGGAGCTGCTTCCCTTTACTCGCCAGGAGCTGACAGTGCCCCCACCCAGAGACTCCCCAGCCCCTGGGCTGCCTTCTGCCTCCACCTCCTACCCTTTCTAAAGATGAAAATTTTGAAGTGACTTCATACAAGCCCTTGGAACCACTCAAAGTGACCATTAATTTGGGTCCATTCCCTACAATTAATCCCCTGCTGCTTATGTTCACAGGCTGATGTTTTAGCAAGGATCCAGGACTCTTCCCTGAGAGAAATCCCCCTCTCCCAGGACCTGGGTTAGCCTCTAGCAAACAACATCCCTCGTATTCCAAAATTCAAGCCAGAGGACGGCTTGTGCTAGGAAGGCTGGTATGACTCACATTTAAATGCCTCTTACTCGCAGGTTCTGTAGCTTTTAGGTGTTTCTGCAGTTAAAGGATTGGCAATTTTAATGGATTTAAAAAAAAAAAAATTCTGCCATCGTTTCTGGAAACTCATTTTGTGAAAAGTAATAACATGTAGCACTAGACAAGCAGGTATTTTTTTTTCCCTGCCAAGGAAAAAAACACTGAAGGAACAAGGAAGCACTGAGGCAACATCAGCACAGGAGCTGGGAATGGTTGGCATTTTCTGGAAAACAGCATCACACCCTGTAAATGATGCACTGTGCAATTATCTGCATGGTGTAAAGCAGGAAGACAGAAGAACAGATTCGCTGTGGGGGGCGTTTTTGGGATGGGTGAAATGTTTTAGAGGTGGGCCAGACCCCCTCAGTACTTAGAACTGTGTGCTTTTTACTGAGCCTATTTCTGCCTGGTTTCACACCTGGCTTGTCTCCATGGGGAGGGTGGTGTGGCTTTGAAGTGAGGAGAAAAGTGACCTCACCAACGAGAACTGTGGCAGCTCCTTCCCACACCGCAGTGCCCCAGGGAAAGGTCAGCGATGGCCCTGCTGCTGCTGGAGGGGAAGGGGAGCACCCGGGAGGGAGAAATGAGGTGGGGACCAGAGCCTGGTGCCCCGAGCACCGACAACAGCTGGCTCAGCCCCGCTGAGAACGGGCACCAGCAAAAAGCTGCTCAGGTTTGGACCAGTCTGTGGCATCTGCACACGTCGTGACATCTCCTACAGCTCCCAAATCCCTTTAACAAACCCTGCGATGGGGGGAGAAGGTCAAACCTTCCTGAAAGCCCTCAGGGCCCACTGGGCACCGTCCCCACAGCACCCTAAAGACTGGTGGCCTTGTCCTGCCATCCAGGTGGGACTTGGGCACATCAGGAGGGCTTTGCTCAAGCATCACAGCAAGAAAAGCTGCTCAGAGCCCAGTGACAGACACCTGCCACACGCTTTGCCACCTCTCCTGAGCAGCACTCGGTTCAGCGACTTTGCTGTTGAGCAACACAAGCTTTGTTCTCTTTCCAGCAGAAAAGGGCACTTGTCCATACACCTAAATTAGAAAACACATGCTCTGTCACTTCTGTTGTAGGCATAACTTAGTGAGCCATTAAATATGAACCAGTTCAGTGGACAGAGAAACTGAAATGATAAACAAACTCCCATATTAGTAAAAGAATTTAAAAATAAAAAAAAGCTTCTGGCACCAGCTTTTTAACACCCATCTCAATGAATGCATCCAATTAGTTTTAAAGCCATGCATCTGCTTCCTCCTCATTTTTTCCCTCTCTATTGGAATGGAGACATTTTTCTAAAGTCTGGAAAAGCTGCTTAGCACTGGGGAGACTGCACCTGCAGAGCTGTTTCCAGCCCTGGATGCCCCGCTCTAAAACAAGGTCATCCGGGTCCAGGGAATGGCCATGGAGGTGGTTGAGGGATTGCAGCACCTGAGACGTGCAGAGAGCTGAGAGCTGCTCTGCTGAGCTCCAGGAGCCTCAGGCTCTCAGGAGAAACCCTAACAATGTTTCTGAGTATTGCATGGGAAGGAGCAAAGGAAAGGCAGCCAGGTTTTCCTCCGTGTCTTTCAGCAAAAGGACAAAAGGCAAAGGGCACTAATTGAAACTCAGAAAAAAATGAGGCAGTAAACACCTGACCCTTGGGGACACTGCAGAAACGAGGCAGAGCTGTGCTTTGTTGTGTCCCTAATGAACCAAACGCTGCAGAGAGCAAAGAACAGGGAGCGACCCGAGGTACAGAAGGAAAACATCATTACCTGAGCCCTGGCCAGCATCAGCTGCCATCCATCTTGGGCTGGGAATGTTTAACCGCAACAAGTGCGGGTTACAGGCAGCGTTTGTGCCCTGCAGGCCGGGCAGGGAGCAGAACACAAACACGATTTGTTCCCTGAGTCACCATCTCGTAGTAACAGGCAAGGAACAGGCACGGAGGCAGCCAGGGGAGCTCCTGGGAGCTGAGAATGCAGCCCTGGGCACAGCTCAGCACATCCCACCCGGGCCAGCCTTGGCTGCGGGCACGGGGGATTTCGGGGGCAGCTGCAGAGTGATGCTGGCGAGGTCAAGGCCCTGAGACCATGCAGTGACATCCTGTGCACAGCGCTGCCAGGTGAGCCTAAATGCCTTTCAAAATGTGCATTTCAACGGTGCCTGGGTCACAGGCAAAGCACCAGCAAAGAGGGTGGCCAGAGGAAGGCAGTGAGGACTGCTCAGTGCTCCCAAACCCCCACCAGGGTGTAATTTTGGGATAAATTAGAGGAGACAGAATGCACTGAGGTTTGTCAGTCCTGCATCATCTGGGCCTGGAGCTGCCATGTGCCGCTGACTGAGCATCCCCTGGGTGGTTCCTGCTTTTCTGCACTCTGTTCTGAGGTGTCACCACGTCCCCTGCACTCTGCAAAAGCTCAGCAACATTTTCACCATCTTCTTTTTGTACTTTTTTTTGTTGAGCCAAACCCCCTTTCCCGTTTCTTCTTCAGTTACTGTAAAAGGCACTGCAACTTTACTAATTTATGTGCAGAAACCATTGAAGATTCCATCTACTGTGATCAAATCCCCTTAAGTAAAATATAAACCGCTACTCCTCTGAATGTAAAGCCTAAATCAATAATGGACATGAAATCATCAAGTTTAATCTCAAACACAGTGAACCCGAGTAATCACTCTTCTTGATATAAAACTAATTCTGTTTGACAATAAAATACTACTAGTCTGTGCCATAAACCAATGGAACAAATAACTTTCTTAACCCTGACAGCTGCTGTCCAAAATCATTACATCTCCTCCCCTCAGCAATCACGCATGTCACTGTAGGACTGCTTCAGCTCAGTTCCTCTCTAGAAACTCCTCATGTGCACCAGAACTTCTGAAGAATTTCTCTTTAAGCAAAGTGCTGTGGTGTTTTCTCTTCTTCCAGTTGGCCAAAAATGCCCGTGCTGTACCAGGAGCACACCAACACCACCCGGGATATTCCGTGGCACATGACTGGGTTGTCCTTAGGGTTCAGTGTCAGCCAGGGATGAACCCAAGTGCAGCTATCACAAACCTCACAGCAGTGAGGCTGAGGTTTCTCACAAGCACTGATGGGATTTTTCCAGGGGCTGCAGCTTTCCCTCCCGTGCAGGCAAACAGAGAATGCCGAGGGCTGTGCCGAGGGCTTCCCCCACAGGGGCTGCCCTGGGGGTGGGTGCCCAAAATGCTGCAGCCTCCGTGAGCCCACAGGAGACTGAAATTCCTGCCCGCAGCCAGCCCAGCACCCAGGGGTGGCTGAGACACACCCTGAGAGTGCCCGGCCACGTTCCTGTCACTGATCTGGGCACCATAAACTGCTGTTACTGTAAATACCACCCAGACATCCGAGCTGAGCTCCGCTGCCCGTGCCCCCCGGGCTGCAGCCACAGGGAGCAGCACCCTGCAGGTGGTCAGGGTGACCCCAGCCAAAGCCCAGGCTGCTGCTCCTCCGGGAACAGGAGGCCTCTCCAAGGAACAACCTCCCTTGCAGGAAAATGGGAAGCAGGGCAGTGGAACGGGCACGAGGGCGGGCTGGGCTGACACCTCCAGCACAGCCAGGGATGCTCTGCAGGTGCAGGCATGGTGACACGGTGGAGGTCCGAGGGGTCCAAGGCTCAGGACCCCTGGGAGCAACACGTGTCAAGAGAACCTAGGTAAAAGAAAGAAGGCGCTCTTTTCCTTCGGGATCAAATCCTCAGGTCTTTATTTGGTGGATCCAAGAAGGAGAAGAGGCCGGGGGCCAGGGGGAGCCCCTTTTTGACTCCCCAGGGAGGAAGGGGAGGGGGCAAAACCCCTCACCAATAGGGTACAGCTTACATGGGGAGAAGAGGCAGGGTCCAGGTGAAGGTGTTTGGTTTCAGGGGTTACAACACCACCTCGGGTGAGAGACAAGCCCAGACTTGTACAACACAGCGTTCCCAGTGCATACCCATCAATAACATATCAATAACCTGACCACACTTGTGCACTACAACAGCATGGAACAGCACGTTCCAGGGGCTTGCCACAACACAGGGCACAGGCAGCAAGAGAAAATGTCGGGGCACATAATTCCATGAACTTCCTTGCTCAAGAGTCACCAAATGCAGAGCTTGCATGTTATTACTAATTAACTCGGCATCACTAAAGCGTTGCTGCATTGAGGAAGCTTTTCAAAACCTGGAATTTTTGATTTAAGATGCAAATATGCACCAGCGTCTCAGTTATTTACAACAAGAGGTACCCAACACCTTTTGGCTGTTACCATTTAACTGCTGGGTTACAGATAACCCATAGAGTCAGAAATCAGACCAGGAAAAAGATCTGAAAGAAGATTTGCAGCTCTTCTCCCCACTGCTTTTGGTTCCTATTTGCCACCGGTAGAAATTACGTGAAAATTATTTTATGAGCCTTCAAGTTCTGACAACATCTTCCATGCCTGAAATACCACTTTAAAGCACGAAGCCACAACACTTTCTAGAGTAGAGCAATGTCTGATCCCTTTTTTCCCCACTGGCAGAACGTCTCCTGTTGAGATCAGCACCAGAGAGATCCTCCAGCCTCCCAAACTTTCAAAGCTCTGGATTTTCAAGAGCTCTGCTTACATCCAGACATCACACGAGTGCAGAGCTAATTCAGGGCTCTGTGATTTACCTGTCTGACACACTCTCTGCTCCTGAAAGCCCCACTCGGGGGGTTATTATTTTTGTCAAAACTCTTCCAGCGCATAACTCCACATAATAACAGCCAGGCCAAAGATCAGAGTCTGATCCATGTCAGAGCCATCTCCATACGAGTCACTGAAAGCCTGATTATCTCACTGCTGAAATTCTGGGGTGTGAACAAGAGCCAATGGCTGTTATCATCTTGTTAATGTCAAAGCTTCATTTTTTTCCCCCTCGCCTTTCAATATTTCTGAAAATTTATACCCTCTCACAGTCCTTGATAACAGTTTGGCATCTCTGAAGCTGAGAAGTTTTAATATTCTGTGGATTTTTTTCCCCAGCACTTCTGTAATTTCATGAAAAAAGGTATTTGATATGGTGGTTTTATTGTGAGAGGAGGAGCAGGAACATTTGCTATTGTGTGAGAAAAGACATTTCAAATAACTGTTATAATTTTATAACTCTTTTTTTTCTTTGTAACTATAACAGGAATGAATAGCTTTGAAACAGAATGGGCTTTGCTTTCTGTGCAGGTAAGATTTTTTAATTCCATTTTTCTCTCGGGCCTTGATATTTAAATTGGGGAAGATCTTAAAAATGGAACAACACTTGCAAATGTATTCAGAGTGACAGTTTAGATGTATAATTATAAAGATTCTGAAAGATAAAGAATTTAGTATTTTAAACAACACTCCAGATTTTAAATTACAATTATAGCTTTCTGTGGCTCAAGAATCAACATGCTGTTTCTCTTCTGTTGGAGAAATATTCATCAGCACCACGATGACATTCTGGCAGCAATTATTTAGAGTTTAGTCAGGAATAGATTTCCACTATTACCTGTGACAAATGCTGCAGAAACCTGCCCAGCACTGAGGTGCAAAGTTGGAATCTTCTGCCTGAAAAATACATATTTTGTATTCCCCCTTCACTGGGCTATTTCTCCCCAGGCTGGATCCATCTGCGGTTTGGGTGTGTGGAACAGCAGAGCCCTGGCACCTCCCCGTGTCCTGGAGAGCACCTGTCCTCCCAGCCGGGGTTCAGGGAAGGGATTTCCTTCCTCATGGGCTCACTGAGCCCAAACTGAGCTGGGAATTGTTTTCCAGCCCTCCAGCATATCCCTGTATTACACTGGGACAGACTCAAAGCTGACGGACACCACAGGACAGTGTCTGCACCCCTGAGGATGGAAAAGTTCCTGCAAGACTGCAGGCATGGCTGTGCCCTGGAGCTCCTGAGCTCCCCTGACACCCCAACTGCTCCATTCCCCGTCCCAGACACTGATTCCTCTCTGCCGGGCCATTCTCTGCTCTGGAAACCTTTCCCACCAAAAGGCTAATGAAAATTGGTGCGTCCCTGTGAATGCCAGGGTGTGCTCCCAGTGTGAAACTCTCTCCCCCCTGGGCGCCCCCAACTCATCAGGCCAGCCCAGTCTTGGGGGGCTTCAGAGGGGAGATGTTTCAGAAACCAGGCGAGAGATCCACAGAGGCTCAGTTTCCTTATGTTTATTCTCAGGGATGGAGGAGGAAAAAGAGGAAGAACAGTGGCGGAGCAGGGTTTTGTCTGGGGTTCGGTAGGGGGGGGTTCTTGGCCCTGGGCCAGTGGGATACAGAAAGGAAGGAAGGGTCAGGCTAACACAGTTACAGCTTGTGGGGGTCTCTTGGGAGGATCATACCATTCCCCAGGGAAATGTAACACCAGCGGGCTCCAAGGACAGTGACCACGGGAAGCACAAAGGGTTCCCAGGCTGGTTTCCCACCGGGAAGCTGCAATCAGCACTTCCCTACATCCTGACACGATCTTTGCCCACATTCCCTCTGCAGACTGCTCCCTGCCCCAGCCTGACCTGTCCCAGCACAGTTTCACACCAGCTCTCACCATGCCCAGGCAGGAAATCTGATGATTCTTTGCTGCCGCTAATTATTGGTGTTGATACAAGCAATTAGTTCTGGTGGGTGGAAATGACAGGCAGCTCTGTACACAGAGGGGCTGGGTTACTCGGCACCCTCCATCTCTGTCACATCCAGCTTGTTCTGAGAGCAGGGAAAAGCCCGAGGCTCTGTCCCTGGCCATGAGCATTTGCTCAGGGATTTGTCACCCACCTGTCTCAGTGCCAAACACACCAAGTAAATACAGGAAAAAGTCTCCCCAGCTCCCAGGTGGGGTCTCTACACCTGGTTTGTTTAAGCAAAATGTTCCATCTGACATCATAATCACGACAAAATTTCACTGAAAAACACCCAAAAGGAAATGTTTTAATTAGGTTTCCTTTAGCAATGGGGGAAAAAAAATCCCATATGTTTTAAAGGCTTTTAGAAATTAAAGTTTTGTTTTGATTTCTGAGTGTCAGCTGGAGGTTTCCTATTTTCCTTCTTCTTCATGGCAATAAAATGCTTGGGGGGGGGAGATATTTTGGAGGGAAATTTCCAGTCCACATGGCTCTTTCCACTCTAGAATGGAAATCAACATGGGACTGTCCAAATTTCCTGCAGAGCCCAAATTCTGAGTTTCAGCAGATGTGAATCACCCCTTTTAATTATTGAGCCATATCCAAAGCCTGATGTAACCTGCTTGACTCCATTCACTCATCAAGTGAAAGAAACCAGAAGGGAAAATGTCACTTTTCCATCCTAGACTTGATTTTTTTTTTTTGCTGCTCTAGGCCAAGTGTGTGACCCACTATGTCTGGAATGAGAAGTGGGTCCTGACAGAAGAATTCCCAGGACCTGCACTCCAGTTCCAGCCCTGGGAAAGGGGGGCTGTGCAGGTCACCCACCTGTGATTGAGCGATTCCAGCACCTGCTGAAAGCTTTGCTCAAAACAGGATAAATTTTTAATCCCTCCAAATTGCCTCTGCAGCTGCACAAGGTTTCTCTTTCTTTTCTAAAATATTGATAAGGTGGGAGCAAGATTCTGCAGGGAGAAGAGATCGGGATTAAAAACGAACTCTCCGCCTCCTGTGCCATTTTTATGTTGATGGGTTATTCTTCATTGATTATCTTAAAACATCTGTTGGCTGTTTTTCCTCAGGAGTCTCCTGACTTTCCGTGGTGGTGGCCTGCACCTTCTTGTGGCTTTTGAAAAGCTGTGGATGAAAATTTAGGCAAAACATCTCGTGCCATAGATCTCAAAGCTAAAGAGAAGCTCTGCTCTCAGCAGAGATAACATCTGAAAAACTTTTGGACTTTCTGTACAAGTGCTAAAAATTTTTAATGCCCTCTTGGAATTATCAGATCATCCCCACCTTTTAACCCTTCTCAGATTCTCAATTTTCATCCATTCCAATGGTTTTTATATTTCCACAGAACAGAATCGTGATTGCAATTGTACTTCTTATTTACATTTCTAGACTGAGCCATTGAGCAGCGCTCTGGTAAGAATTTCAGTTCTTGTTTAAGAAGTGCAGAGAAGGACCAAGCACAGATCCATCAGAGATTTTTTCCATCAGAGCCAGGTTTCCAATGGAAATTTCAGTTTCAAGCAACATTTTTGCAGGAAGTGCTCTTTTCTCACTGAAGGGCTGAACCACCAACATGAAGTATATGTTAATTCTGAAATACTGCAGTCATGCCTCAGAGAACTGGGGTTTGTTTGCTTTTTCCTGCTCTCCTCCATGGCTGGAGCTCTCCTGGCCCAAACCTCTCCAGAACCCTTGGCAGACACGATTTGTTACCCAGGCTCGGGTTGGAGCAGGGATCCCTCAAGGGAGGCACAGCCTGGCCCTGAACAAACCCTGCAGGCAGTGGCAAACTGAGCCAGGATGGCAACGAAAGACAGAAAGAAACTGATCTATAAAAATAAAATCTAAATAATAGGGATAAAATACCTGATTTCAGCCTTTTGCTGCAAATTCCATGCTCGCAAAGGAAGGTGAATTCCACTTCCTCCCTGCATCCAGGTAAAGATCCCATTTGTAATCCCTCATTAACTCAGGAGTGATTCAGGAGAATTTCTCACTCCTATCCCTACTCTGCTCCCAACTCACACCATTTAAGTGGTGAGAAAACAATTTGAAAATCAGAAAATCCTGGGAGAGGTTCATTAATTGCTATCAGGAAGCTGGAAGAGAGCACAGCAATGGCCATGGCACACAACGAGAGCCAACGCTGCACCACGAACCAGACAAGACTGATATCATAACTCTGAGTGTTATAATTATTAAAACCAGCCACAATGTGATGTATCCAGTACCATTCCGGGCCTCTTTTGATTAATTCTGGGCATGATGCTATGATTGCCTGGGCTAATCTAAACACGGATGGGCAGCCATACCAACAAAACCTGAATATTTTTATTGTTGCTGGGTTGGTTTTCAGCTGGCTCTGCACCTCCCCACCCGGCAGGGAAGGGAAGGCGTGGGGTTGCACAACCAGAGGCAGGAAGGCAGAATCCAGGGCAGCCTCCATCACTCAGTTTTAGCTGCTAGGTAACCCCGCCGGGGAATTCACTGGTTCCCTTCCCCTCCGGGTGCCCAGCAGCCCTTGGGTGTGGGAATGCCTTAGCCTGATTATAAGCCACAGCCCATGGGGTGGCACCCTGAATATTGTTCTTCCCCTTAGTCTGGAAAGTTCTGTTAAGTTTGGTTTTGCATTTGTTCTGTGTTATAACTCCACCCCCCAAACTCCCTCATTGGACTGTATCCCAGTTGTGTCCTCCCCTCTCCCTGTCCCTCATTGGTTCCCGTTCTGTTACCGCCCCCTTGAAAAGCCGTTTCCACGCCCACCTAAGGGTGAGTCCGGCTCGAGAATTCGGCCAGTCTAGATGCTATATTCTGCTGTGTAGGTCCGGATTGCGTCGGATTAAAAGCTTTTGGACTGTACCCTCCCGCCTCCTTTGTTCTTGGGACGCTTTCTGCCTTGAAATCAGGCTACCTGGCCGAGCCGCACCGAAGAGGGAAAAAAGCGCATTTTCCCACCCGGCTCTGAGATTCTCCCCTGTGTTTCCTCTGCTGCCTGCTGAGCGGCGAGGACGCTTTGGAGACGTGGCTGTGCTGCCTCTGCCTTGTGAGCTCGACCAGGGAAAACCCAGGAAAGCGAATACTTGGGCAGCGGGGTTTGGGGGGCGCTGAGGCTGTGCCTGCTCCGCCGGCCTCTGCCAGCAGCGGTGTCTGGGGGAGCAGGAACGCTGCCAGAGCAGCACCGTGCTGCAGCAAAACACTCACTCCGTTTATTCAAGGCCTGTAAATCACCTTGCAAAGATCATAGCAGGTTTCCCAAATGCTAAGCTTCTCATTAGAGCTGCACTAGCAACTCCATTTCAGACAGAAAATACAAGCAAGAGACTCCAGCTCGGCACAGTGCTGGGGAAAAGAGGCAAGGGTACGAGCAGCTGGCACCTACTGAAAGGAACATTTCATTCCACCTTAGCCCAGGTGAGGTTATTTGTCAGCAGGCTCCAGGAACGGGCTCTGATGTTAAAGCAGTCCCTGGCTGGGAATGGCAGGGGTACAGAAGTACTTCATCCTCCTGTAGCACCTGATGCTTTGGCTTCCCCACTGTTGGAGCCCAAAGCTTTATTTAATCTACTGTGTGGGCCAAAGGAGAACAATTTCTCTCAGCTCTGGGTCTGTGTTACAACACTGCTGCTCAACCACTTCCCTCAGCTGAGCCTGGGCCAAATGGGTCTGTAATTGGAATCAGAAAAAGGAACATTCAGCTACAGTTAGCACTTTGTTAATTATTAAAGGCTAAAGGCCCCCACAGTTATTAATATTACAGTGTGAATTTCTCTCGCTCGTTTGGGGAGGAGAGGGGACTCTGCAGTGCTGTTTAAGGACTGACAGAAGTAGTAACACGATTTGGTTCCTTCTCCACTGTTGACAGCATCACCAAAGTAACTGTGTCACACAAAAACAAAAGAGGATGTGCTGCTCCTCACTGCTGAGCCTCCTCAGAGGGTTCTCTGCAGCACCTACAGGAACAAAAGCACAGCTCCGTGCCCCTGAAGGGAGCACAGAAATTGTGGTGCTCCTCTGGGACCTCAGCCAGAGGTCCTTCTACACGCCCTCATCTAAAAACCATTTATGTACACACTTACTGTGAACACCTCCCTGGAATTCGCCGTGACCTAATTGGGGACCTGGATTTCAGCACAGAAAACCTCAGCAGCCCCAGTGTGGAGCTGCAGGGCTGGTGCCAGGCACTCCAGAGGGACAGAGCCTGCTCACCATGGCCATTATTCACTCCCAATTAGGAAACGAGTGTATTTATGGGTGCTGACTGCAGCCCTGCAGCCACATCCCTGTCCCGGGTTTGCTCCCCCGGGCTCTGAGAGTGTCACTCCAAGCCCTCTGCTCTGCACACAGGAGCTGCAGCCAGGCTGCCTCGACACGGAGTGGGCAGAGCTGAGAAGTCTGGAATAACTCTGGGAGCTTTTGCACATGGCAGGATGGAGAATTTGGGCTCCCTCCAAGGAGACTGGATGAGGAGTCCCTATAAATAACTCACCCTGTCTGTGCAGAACAGCCCCGTGCTCGGCACATTTGCCACCGCACACCAGGCAAGCCACAGCGGAATCAACTGTGGGTATTTTCTAATCCTGGAAGACAGAAGAGGGAAGGTGTTCCCTCTCCCCTTGGCCTCCCAGCTCCTCTGCCTGGGGGTGTTCTGTGAGCACCCCTCGCTGCAGCGCCAAGAGCAGAGCTGCTCCTCCCCAGAGCCCACCACCCATCCACCTGCACAGGGCAGGGACTCCCCGGAGCAGCAGCCCCAGCCGGCACCGTTTGCTGCCCTGGGCAGCTCACAGAGCCCCCGGGGATGGTGTCACCTCGCCTGGCACCGCAGGCTGAGGAGCGGCAGGTCGGGGATGTCCTTCTGCAGCGCATGTTCTGCGGGGCAGCACCGCCCCTCTCATGGCACCATGAAACAGCACCTCAAAGCAAGATTTTTGGCAGGAAGACCCATTCAGAGCAGACGAAAACAGAGATCACCCAGACCATACAAAATCAAACATATTGTTGTCTCATATTGAGCGTCAAATATGATTTTTTTCTCTGGGACAGCAGTTAAAAGCCTTTTTAAAGTTGTTAATATTATTATCTTTTAAAAATATCAACGTGTCTTCCTTTTCCACAATGCAATTCCATTTATTTTTTGAGATGTTGAATCGCTAGGACAAAAAAAACCCCTATAAAATTAAGAATTATATTGAAATTGTGTACCCATATAAATTAATAAAGCGATTCAACACGATAAGGAACAACAAACTATATCGCAATTATACAGTCAAACTGATTAATTTACATTTTTCTCCATTAAAAATTCATGGAGAAGAGACATGTGCTGTGAAACGTTTCCATTTCGGCAAAACTGTTTTCAATGGAAAACTTCCATCCAAACAGATCTGGAGTGCTAAATGCCTTTTTTTTTTTTCTTTCTTTTTTTCCCTTTTTTTCCCTTTTTTTCCCCAAGTTTCCTCGCAACAACAGTGCCATCAGCTGGCTGCTGAGCTCCAGCTGGCCCGGAGCCTGCACAGCACCCGGGTTAAGGCAGCTTCCCCCGGGGAAAAGGGTTCAGGGGGTGTCCTGCCCCTCCACCGCCCCAAATCCTGCCAGTGAGGAGCCCTCCAGAGCCCCCCAGTCACCAGAATGTCCTGCCCAATTTGTGCCAGCCGCCACAGCCCCGCGGAGAGCGGGTGTCACTAATTGTCACTAATTGCCACTAATTGTCATCGTTACCCACCAGGGCACCCCCCCGGCCTTGCCTCCGTCCCCACAGCAGAGCGTGGAAAAGACATTTCTGAGTTACATTTCTGGGAGTGAAAATGATCCTGGGAGGGTTTATCTTAAGCTCTGCTGATCAGCTGGAGACCAAAGCTGGGATTTTTGGTGGAATCAGTGAGGTTGGGAAAGACCTTTGGGATGCTTGAGGCCAAGGTTAAGCCAGCACTGCCGCGTCCACCGCTGGGCCCTGTCCGCAAGGGCCACATCCACGGGCACGGCGTGAGGGCAGCAGCAGGGCGTGAGAACAAAGGGGTGTCCCTCTCAGTGGCACTGACAGGGCCCAGACGAAGTGTGCAGAACGCCAGACAAGTGATGGATCCCTTTCAAGGCCTCTCAGCTCCCTCTGGCAGTCTGTGGCTCGATGACTTCTCCACCTGGAAAATGCCACCAGGCCGTTTTCCTTAAAAGCCACCTGCACCCCGCCAGCCTCCTGTGAATTCACGTGACACCGTTTATCCTTTTGGCTTTGACAACGTCCTGTGGTACCAAGATCTGCAGTTTAATCACAATTTGTAAAAAGTATTAATTCCTCTTTTTAATTCTGAGCCAACCGCTTGGCAGTGTCACCGGGAACCTGTGCCTTGTGACACAAAGAGAAGTAGAGAATAAATATTCTCTCTCTCTGCATCTCCTTCACATTTTACACATCTCACCTATCCCAGCTCCAGTTCTGCCCTAATTTCTCCCTCTCTCTAAGCCACGTTTTGCCTCTGAGCATCTTCTCTGCCTTGCAAATTTTTGTCCCTATCCCGGTGTGGTGGCACATGCTGACCGCAGTCTTCCAGCCAGGGATGGGGGCACCACCCGTTCCAGGGCAGCACAAGCACTTTCTCTCTGGTCCCCCCACTTACTCCTACAATTCTCTTTGCCCGTGCCACTACAGCTGGCACTGAGACGTATTTTCAAAGAGCCACCTTCGCCACCACATCCATGTTGTGGTTTTTGTCCTCTTCTGTGCCAGTGGTGTCAAGCAACCAGCCAGACCCTGGATCAAGTGCAGGACAGTAAAACCTTGACTGGAGAGCTGGCCCTGAGCTGCAGGCTGCCTCCTGTTCCTGAGCGAGCCACTGTCATTATTACCTTAATATATTCAGGAAGCAAATGGAACCAAAAGCCGTGGATAAGCAGCAGGTCATACTCAGGGCCCATTCCTGCAAACATTGCTAAGCACAGCATTCCCCCAGCCCAAGCTCTAGAAGTGTGGTTGTAAATTCTCACAGGATCAGAGATCCCTGCTGGAGCTGTGTGGTGCTGATTTTCACCAAGCCAGCCCATTGCTCGAGGCAGAGTGCAAGAATTCCCTGGTTTGCAGTGGCCTCGCTGTGCTCATACACACCTTGACAACGTTTTGTTAACTGTCACCCATAAGAACATGCAGAATCTTGGGTCTGACTGCGGCTTCCCAAATATTTTCAATACCAGGTATTGCTTTGTTCCCTTCTCCTGCGCTTGAGGAGCCTCAGGGGTTCCTGCATCCAGCCCAGCTTCCTTCCAGGGGAAATCCTGGACAAGCACTGGGGCCAGAGGCTCAGTCCCTGCTCTGGGACATTCACCCCACGCGTAAATCTTCTGCCATGGAATAAGACACCTCTTCCAGGAAAAGGTGATTCTATTAATTTATTTGCCAATACTGTTATTTGCAGATTTCCTTGCTTCTGCTTTGATGTTTGATCAGCCATTTTCCTTTTTTGCTCATTTACATTTTTCCTTGTTTATAATATTTTTCATTCATCCCATGGCAAAGGAGACATGCACAAATCTGAATCAGAATTCTGATGCGGTTACCCACGGATGTCAGGAACCTACAACAAGGAGCAGGTTTCTCCTTTTCTTTCCCCCTGTGCTGTGTGTCCTCTCCCTTCCCTTATTTCAGTATCTGTGTCAAACTCCAGACGCTAATCTGCATTTTGTCTCCCTCCCAGAGCTTCCCACATGTGCCAGAGCCATTTCGGTGCAGCAGCTCCACAGCCAGACTCACAACAGCTGACTCTGGAGCAACTCCTCCAAGTTACACCCTCAGGAGTTGCCTCCTCTCCCTCGCTCCCTCCATCATTATTAAATGCCCTTGCGCGGTGGGTTGACTGATCTTCCATCCCTCTTCATGTCACAGAGCACAGCAACTGGCTACATACACATGAAGCCCCTTTTTCTGCCTTCCCTCTGTCCTATTCCTGCCCCAGAATCCCCCAGCTCTGCCTCTTCCAGCACAGTTTACACACCTGTAAAATACAGCCTGCAGGGCTCATCTATGCCAGTCGTCGTAAGATTTTGTGAGTTGACTCCACAACATTACCATTAATACATAATTCATGATTAATAGCAGCCACCTGAGAGCCAGACTCTATTATGAAAGGCACAGCAAATATTGTGAGAACCAATCCTTGCCCTGCAGAGCCTGGCAATCCAGGCAGGCAAATGCTGCAAGACAGAAAATGGAAACTCCAAGTGGGGAAGGATTGTCCGAGAATTCACAGCGGGTCAGTGCTACAGCCCAGCCTTCCCCACGCAGCAATCACTGCTGCAGCTCTCACTGTGGCTCAGGGCCTGCTTTGTGCTCACAAAAGGCCACCTCATGTTTTGCCACAGTTTCTGCAATCAGCAGGGTCGAGCTGGAGAGAGGCAGCACCGAACGTCTGCGTGTGAGCTGAAGGGGCTACGCACTCAAGAGGCAGCGTTGGCTCTTAAAAAAATCAAACCTTTGGTCCCTGAGCCTTATCACACACTTCCCATGACACACAGGGTGGTTCTGGTGTCTCTGCAGAAACTTTGTGGTGTCTCTCCGACATTTCTTTGTGGTGTCTCTTCTGACATTTGCTCAGAACACAAACATAAAAGCTTGGTGAGCTTTCCCCCCGCAGATTTGTTTGAGCCTTCACAAGTCACTATTTCCCCTCCATTAGTGAGATTCCACTGGCAGGTGCAGACAGCTCTTTAGATTCAGCACATGAGGAAGGGGGACGTTTTTGCTGACAGCCTGCATTCTACCCCGTCTCTCCCAAAGCGGAGGCATTAATATTAGATACAAACAGATAGCTCTAACACTCTGCCTGTCACGGGAGCCACCTCCAGTGACATCTTTAGGAGACCCATTACCGCCAGCTTCCTCTGCAGCTTTCCATGTCACCCTGGACACAGAGGCTTGGAAACCTCCCACGGTGAGGGAGAGCCTCTAAAAGCCGCCTTTGGGACATCAGTTTGGATTTGTAATCTCCATAAATCTGGAAAGGCAGCTGCCTTTGCATTCAGTGTTAGGAGAGCATATTCCCCTCACAAAAAATAAATCATTCAGGAGGAGGCAGATACAAAGGAATCAATCATTATGAGTGGATAAAGCTCAATCATGCCTCGGAGTTCTCACAGCACCATCACCTGTCAGCTCCTTGGCTGATCCATCAGCCTGTTTGGGTACCAGCTCGTGCAAACCCTGCCTTTTCTCCTCTCTCTGCTCCCCTCACCCTAATAAATGCACCAGCTCTCATTCCTGCACTAATTTCCTTGTCCCACAGCATTTGTCCACAGTGGAAGGGGTCCTTGGCTACTCCAAACCAGGCCAGGTCCTGGTGGAGCAGGTGCAGGGGGCACTGACCTGGCCAGGGGACGTTCAGGGTGGTCACGCAGCAGCGCCCTGGTTCTCCCTCACTGTTAATGCCAGGGAATTGTCTCACTGGCTGCAGGCTGGAAAACAACAGCTCAGACCCTGAAATGTGATCAGCACTCACAGCTGGGGCCAGGTTCCTCAAAAGGGCTCTTCATCTTTTCAGGCACTAAAATAAGGGACCAGCTTCTCATGAAAGAACCCCAGATATTGAGCTCCTGTGAAGATGAATTCCAATTAGAGATCATGAGCAACATGCAAAAAACCTGCCCCAAAACCTTCAGAAAAAGGGCTACTTTCCAGATACAGCTGTAACTGTAAAAAATGTACCAAACCCCAGCCATTGCTCCAGGATCACAGAGGTCTAAATCAGGAAGTGGATTCAGTATGTCAAAGACAGAAAGATTTCGCAGGAAATAAATTAAACCAAATCAAATCATTATTTTTGAATAAGAAGAAAAAAATGAGGGTTTTTTTATTAGGTGAGCCAGACAGAAAGAACTGCCTGTATAAATATATAAAAAGCAGATATAGTGTAACTTTTAGGGATCCAAGAACCATTTGTCCCCACAAAGTTTAACAGGCACCTTCAACTAGTAAAAGTTTCTAAATTTGATCCTCACAAAATCTGTACTTAATTGGAAGCACTCTTCTGCCAGCTCTGTCATAGGAAGCTCAACACAGATTTTCAAGCCATTACAGAGAGAATAAATGGTGATGCTTAGGTGCTGCCTTTGAATCTAGGCCCTTCAATTTGCTTTTATTTCCCTCTTTAAAATTAATGATATATTCCACATGGCTGTGGAATAATGGGAACAGAAGTTAAGCAAAGAATATAGCTATTTCTAACTATTTGCTTGCTCTAGAGATTCAAACCATCCATCTTCCCATAACTGCTATCATGGTAAACAGTTATTTAAAAATACTGTGTTGCCTTTCAGTGCTATCAGCTCTCAGGACTGTATTTATTTCAGGTACTTAGGGATGCTGAGTTTGTTTTAAGCACAGGACAACGCTGCTCTGGGCCCAGGAAGAGAAGGCCTGGGAGGTTACCAGGCTGGCTATGCAAAAAAAAATGACTCCTTGCCATTGTACCTGCCTGGGAAAAGCTCTGGCTGGCTCCAGCAAGGAGGCCAGCAGTGAAAATAATCACGTTGAAAAAATTTAATGATCACATCCACTGCACTGATCAGCCACAGGGCCTGGTGCTGCTCTGTCCCATTAGTGCAGCAGAGGAGGAAGCCTGCCCTGAGTCAGACCCCAACAGCATTGGTTCAACAGTTCCTTAAGACTAACAAGAGAGGAAAAACGTTTAGAATGGTGGTAGAATCTAATACATTTCTGAAAATTACTGAGAAAAAAAGGGAAAATACTCTCTTGTTTTGATAACAAGAAGAATTAACTCTTCTCTGACAAATTATATGCTAGTGTTCAGCTTGGCACTAACCAAGGCTCTGAAAGCACGTAATATAATTACTCTAACACAATGATTAGCCAGTAATTAGCGCTGGCCTATCTTACATTAGAATCCTCGCTTTTTGTAATAGGTTTTTATCTTTACCTACATTCATTTAGTACAAAAGCTGGGACACTCACATCATGGCAAATAATTAGGGCATGGATTTCAGCTCAGTACTTTGCAACGGCGCACTGCAGTCCAATAACCGGAACAGAATCTAATGTATAACATAAGGGCTAATTCACATTATCTATATGCTAATTATTCGTTTGTTTCTTCCCCGTTTAATTTAAAAGCTAACTGTTACATGCTGCCATGCAGGGGCAGGCTGAGGCTCCCTTGTTCCTTGGAACGGTGTTTTAGGTCGTATGTGCCAGAGACCAATCAATAAATCTGGGAGACTGCTTGTTCCTGCTGCTGGCGAGGGGCAGGCGGGGGATTCCAGCATGAATCAGCCCCAGCTGGACACTCAGGGGAGGTTATTGCACCAGGGCAATTCCATCTCTGGCACTGAAGCGCTGCCACCGTCATCAGGGTTGGAAAAGGCTGGTGGTGCCCAGGGGTGAGGAGAGGACAATCTCAGTTGTTCCATAATTTGGAAGGATGCAATGCAGTGGAGGGCAGTGGAGAATCTGTCCCTTGCTCAGCAGCAGCTGCGTTATCACCAAGAGAAAAACTCACATTCTAGCACAGGAAATCTCTGGCTTGGGCACGCGGTGCTGGTTCCATTCGATTTGCAAAGGGACTCAACCACAGCCTTGAATTTCCCCGTCACAGGGTTTGTCCTCCTGGGTGTCCCTGCAGGAAAGTCTTCCCCCGCTGTGTCTCTCAGTGGGTACAAAACATTCTGGCTGCCTGGCAACAAACACCAGGTGCTGGCAGCCAGGTAATGCCCCAGGCTGGCACTGCCAGTCCCTCAGGGGCAAGCGTGCTCCACCCCTGCCCTGCGCCATTCCTGCCCTCTGACCCTTCACAGTGCAGGCAGACACAACCAAGAAATGAACTTTCCTCTTGTTCAGCATGACCAGCGTGAAACACTCGGAGCAGCACGTGGGGCCGTCAGTGCCTGCAGCTGGGGTTTGTGACCCTACGCACATGGCCAGACATTTGCTGAAAGCTCTCCTGCATCTCTGTTTGTTGAAGTGGGAGGAAACCAAGTTTGAGCGTGGCACTCCCCAAACCTCCCACAGCAGGAGCAGTTTGGTGTGAGGGCAGCACGTGGAGTCTGAGGTAACCCCACACCCCTCCCAGGGCTCTACAGCCCTTCCCCATGGATTCTCCGGGCGCGGCACAAACATTCCTGCCAAACCAACCAAGCTCCTGACTCCAGCACTGTGTCCCTGTTCGGTTCCTCCTTCTCTTCCCCAGCATATGGGTCACAGATGCTCAGCTCTTCGTGGTTCTGTTACCCATGTGACTGACTGCAAGCAAGGAAACTCAGGAAAAATCCTTGGCAGGTCCTATTAATACACAAGGTGACAAGAATTCGTGACCCAGAAGAGGATCTATCATTTGCTGGCAAAGTCTTTAAAACGACTCATCCTCCTAACGTGGCTCCTCTCTAAGAATAGAGCAGTGCTGAAAACAAGAGCTGTCAATCTGCTTTTCCTGGTGGAAGTTTGAAATCCTGAAGGGTGGATCCCGAAGCGTGGCTCCATTGCAGGGACGGGGAGTGAGCATCCTCAGGAAAAACGCATGGGAAAGGTGCTATTAGTGACAAAAACGAGCTCAGCTACTAAAGAGCATTTTTGGCCCACGTGCTGAGAGCCCTCAAATCACATATACCTGCTGGAATTTATTTCTGAGGGAGTGTTTTAATATTTGACATTAGGAGTTTCTATTGTGGTGCTGAAGAAAACATTTCCACTGCCATAAAAAATGACACTTGTGATGAGAGTCTTTAATTTCCATTCTGTCTGTTTGGTGTTTATCTCCACAAACAGCAGGCACATTGTTCATTCACCCCGTGTTGCGGGTTTTTTTCCCTGAAACATTTTTTCTTGAACAATAAAATGTCTGATAAGGGGGAGAAAAATATGATGGCATGGTTTCACTATAGCGTATTGTTGCCCTTGAAGAACAAGAATAAACCTTCCTCCCATAACTTTGCCATCAAGCAGCCCGAATCATTACAAGAAAAAACACGCTGTCCTCACACAGAAAGAATATGTTAATTATATTACTTCACCTAAGAATGTTGCTGCTTTTATTACTTTGCAAATATCACCAGACTAAATCAAGTTGTTTTCTTTTGTGTGTGGCTGGCTCCATATATTTTTTTTTCCGAAACGTGCAAGGTTTCAACCACCTTGGAAGGACAGAAAATAACGACATTCCAGGTAATTACAGCGCCTCCAAATGAATGTGAGATGCTCCTGGTTTCCAGGATCCTCCTCATCCTTGCAGAAACCTGAGCTCCTCCAATGCTGCCGGTTCAACACGAGGTGACCCCACAGCCTGTCCCTCCTCCGTGCCCACGGCGTGTCCTGATCCCAAGGAGGGACAGGCTGGAGCCCCTCTGGAGCCCCTCTGCTCTGCAGGAGCCTTTCCCTGGCTGCAGCAGCGCAGCTCCAGCTCTCAGTTTGCCTCCTGGACTCCATCTGGTTTGAGGTATCTTAATTACGAATCACCTTCTATCAGTTCTCTCCTCCCTGAACTGCCTACTTCTACTCTTCACCGTTTCTGCCTTAATTTAGCCAACAGCGGGAAACGGGTGCGAAAAAAATGTTATATATAGACACACACACACACTGGGCTGGGCAAGCACTAAGTAATGCAGTAATATTGTGATTACGTGAGTGCTGATTTTGGAGACGCTTTCAGAAGGGAAATTGAGATAGCAAAGGTGGAGTTTATTTGTCAGAAGGCAGGTAATCTGTCCTTCCAAAATGCCAGGTGCCTTTCCGAGTGGCTGCCAGAGAACAAAAGGGAGCTGCATTACCCCAGACTCCTCAGCCCTCTTTAAAGCCTGCGTTTATGCTTTACTGGTCACTGTCAGGAAGATCAGCCTGAAAAGTTCTCACTCTCAAATTTCAGCAGTGGGAAGTGTTCTGCTCACTCTGCAAGGAGGTGGTGAGAAATATCAGCAGCTCCCAAAAAACACATTTGCAAATTATGATCTGGCTCTAGTGCAGCTCAGGCACAGCAACACTTCTTGTTGCAGTCCATTTAGCATGACACTGCAAGCTGGAGGAAAACAGGCCTTGGAAGTTCATTATCATCAGGTTCCAGCTAAAAAATATTTGGAACAGATCCTGAAATAATTACAAGAGCATGTGAATAATATTACAACTAACAGGAGCAGGCTGGTGAAGGGTTTCTCTCCTGCTCACCTCTAGAAGAAGAGAGATGAGCCTATTTTTGAAAAATAACATCAGCCTTCAAAATCTGCCTAATGATACTATGAAAAATTAAATCTGAGATTCTCATTTAGACATTACTAAAGCAAATATATACATCCCTGTCTCTAGTGGAAGTCTCTGTCTCATTCCCAATGGTGACATTTCTCCAGTACTTCCTATTTCATCTATCTTGACATTGCTCATTGCTTTAAAGATGACTGGCACCTAAAATACAGCCCAGTTAATCTCACTAGATTTTACCCTATCCATTCATTGCACAGCATTGTTTAATGAAATCCGAACTTCTTTCTTCTAGCAGGACTGCAAAACCATGACTGATGAAATCTTATTGGAGTCTTAGCAGTGCCACACGTGGTGGCGAATGCTGAACAGTGAGTAGGTGAGGAGGAGAATGGGATTTTGCTCTCCAAGGGCCACACTCCTGCTGTATTTCCACGTGGGAATGCAGCCACCCAAAGAAACTGCAGGAGTTTCTCCTCCAGGAGAGGCTGGAGCAGCGCTGAGGCTCTGTTTTGGCCCTGGTTTGGCTCACACAAAGCCTCCCAGTGCCCAGAATCGAGGCTGGATGCTGCAAAGCTCCCCACACGGGGCGGGTCTCACAGAGACACTGAGAGCTCAGCCTGACAGAGCTGGACCTGCCAGGAGCAGGAAAGGCTCTTTTGGACCACGCCGTGGAGAGTGGCAGCTGGTACAACCCAGTGGGGTGGCAGTGATTGATACCAGCTACAGACCTGACTCATCGTGTTTGAAATCCCTGAAAACATTTACAAAAGCTGCCAAACAGCACGGGAGGCCTCTGACCAGGCCTCTGGCCTTCGAAATGCTCCCTGCACAAGGAAGCAGTAACAGAGCACAGAGCTGCCATGCCTTCCCTCCTCAGAAAATACTAACAATTAAAGCTACTCTGTGAAGTTTTACTAATTTTAAAAAAAATTATCAGTTGGCCACGCAATCCATCACTTAAAGTCTAAATCCCCTGGCAAGAAATCGATGCGGCATGAGTGCTGACCTTGAATACATCAATCTCTCCTAAGGAACAGAAGGAATTGGGGTAATACTTGCTTCAATAACTCCAGTGCTGTGGTGCACTGTTAAAGGTAGGAGCCCTTGCAGCGAATCCCATAATGAAAGAACAGGAATTTTTTCTCTGTATGGGCTTGTCTGTACACAAAGCAAGAGAGAACAGAGAATATTCAGGAGCTGTTCCAGCCTCAGACTGGGAGCTGGGGGTGGCCAGGCACTTGTGCCTTCAGCTCCAACAGCAGCACAAACGCTCTGGCTGAACAGGAAGGGTCAGGCTGGGCTGTTTGAGCCTCTGTGCTGAGCTCCCTGTCGCCAGGGCACTGGATATCCCCATTCCATGCACAGCAGCTACCTCCACACACCCGGAATGCTTCACCGACCCACGGCTGAAGGAAACGCCAAGGAGGCCCTGCAAGGGCAGCCAGGTGCCACTATCCAGCTGGCTGAAATGCTTTTATTTTAAATAAACTGCCTGGCTGCCTTCCACAGAGGCAGGGGAGGGTGGCACCGGAGCGCTCCGTGCCCCCGCACTGGGGCTGGGGTGGCAGCTCCAGCAGGCTGCAGTGGCCCTGGCTCACTAAATGGGGACGGGCACCAGTGAAGGATGCCAAACAAGCAGATTTGTGCTGCGGAGGTAGAACTTTTAAGGCCAAATCTGCAAGCTTGTAAGTGCAAACATTACTGGGAAAAAAAAAAAAGGAAAAATCTATTTTTCCAAGCAACGCTGAGAGATGGCAAGGAAAGTCTGCTTGAGGAAAGAGCTGGGAACTGGACTTCCGAGGATCTGCAGCTGCTCAGTCTGGCAATCCCGAGCACATTCTGGGACCTCTGTCTCACACTTCTCTCTAAGTGTTCACGCCTACTTGACAAGCGCTACCCTTTGCAGGAAGTTTTGAGTTTCTTAAGTAATGGAGTTTTCATTAGTGGAAAGTAACTTCAACAACTTTATTACAATTTTTTTTTTCCATCTCTGCCAATTACTGGCTACCTCTAGTATGGATTTCTTGAATACCAGGAAGAGCTGTTAAAGGAGTCCTGCCATTTGCTGCTGTTGTTATGATTGTGCATCGGTGATAAACATTCCAAGAGTATTTTATAAATGGTGACAGTGGAAGGTAATTTTCTACACTATGGCTGAGATAAAAGGCAATGATGACTATAATGCATTTCCCTAAGTAAATATAAATCATAGCAGTTGTTTTGGAACTTGGCTTAACTGTTTCCCAGTTTCTGTTTACCAACTCCTGTAGCAAAATTCTGCATTTCTGTTTGGATTAAACCTCTAGAAGAGGCCTCACCAGAGCAAGTTCATTGTCTCATACTTTATGTGCATCATGGTGGATTTTTAGGCTCCTCAATATTATTTTATTTCTTAGTTTTTAACACAACGACAAACACTAGCCCTGTCCTAGTGAAGAAAAGAAAACTAACGTATCCCAGGTAAAATTTGGGAAACCTTCCAACATTTTTAAAAAAAATTATTTATGAATTTAAATGGAGCCCCTCAACATATGCTATTGCCAAGATGAAGAGTTATGCCAGGGGAGATATCCTCAGACATTCACTTTCATTTCTGCCCTCTTCTCATGGCTCTGGATGGATTTCTTTTCCCCTCAAAGACAGAAATTAATATCACACACATACAATAATGGAAACAAGCACTAGGATATGAACTGGAGACATTTTGGCCTCCAAACAATAACTTCTCAGGACGAACTAAACGCCTTTGACTCAGGCAATAGAACATTTCTATCTATAGAGGATAATCATAGCCTCCAGCACAAACCATAACTGATGTTATGTTTGAGCTGGGAAAGGACACAACACAAAGGTGGACCCATCAAATTACATTACTGCAATGCACTGGGTAGTGTTGGCTTGGAAAAAAAGACAGGGGCAAACTCTACATGTGATTTGAACTATTTTCTGAAAGTCACAACTCCTGAAGAAGAGGTGGGAATCGTGTTTTGTTAGACAGGCACTGGCATACTCTGCTCATTTCCTCCCATCCCTGTTCTCAGGGACCCACTATTGCCACAAATGCTGCCTGAAACACTATTTCTGGAGCAGACCAAACAGCTAAATGCCACTTTGGGCTGAACTTGAACACAGGTTCAATACAAACCCTTAAAAAAATTTTTTTTTTAAGTATTATTTCTTCTCCTAAAGCCCTCTGAAGGGCTGGGGCCCTGTGGCGTGGGCCCTGTGCCCGTCGCTGTGGCTCTCCTGAGAGCTCCTTTCCCTGCCCGAGGCATCAGGGGATGTGCTGCTCCTGCTGCTGCCCAGAGCCCAGCCCCAGCTCTGCCCTCTGCAGAGGGCACGTTTCCATGCCCTGTTCACCTGGCCAGGGGCAGCTTCAGGGCCAAGGTCTTCTACATTCCAGCACCACCCGCGGAAATCAGGCCCTCAGATGTTGAGGATTCCCCCATCCTTCATCCTTCCGTGGTGCCAGAGGAAGAGCTCCTTTAGCGAGTCCGTGCTCCTTTCCAGTGCCGTGGAGGGGCTCATNCCTCACAGGGGAGTGGCCAGGAAGGCAATTTCAGCTCTTCATCGGAGGGGGGGTGCTCTCAGTCAACCTTCTTATTGTTTGTGGTGACCAAAAAGGAAACCTAAAAGCTGGTCAGGCGATGTTCTCCTTCCAACTGATCGTGTAATTGGGTTGATTTTCTTAAAAAGTTTGTTGGCTCGTCTTTAACTTATTTTTTCTAGGGGTTCATTGCTTCTCCCAAGGATCCTTTGGGCTTTCGTTTGCATATCAGGTTTTCGGTTTTTCTTTTTCTTCTCTCTGGTATCTTCAGGCAGGCCTGGGGGGTAGCTGGGCAATGGGAGAATGGTAAGGAAATGCCACACATTCCTCGAATTAGCATTTCCTGATAAGGAGTAGCTTTACCGAATTAGGGGTGGTTTTTACAGCAGAATAATTAGCAGTAACAGTTAAATAAGGACGAAATATAACATTCAGGTAATGAATAATAAACTACAATGAAGTATAAAATGAATGCACAATTGTTAAATTGATAATCTGGTCTCTTATTTATAACACCAGCATTCCCTCCCCTCAGCGTTTCGTGTGTTCAGATGTGTTGGCTGAGGATGAACAGATATGTTTTTCTCTCCAGGGCATCAGCAGTGCTTCCCCAGCCAGCACCACCAGCCCCAGCATTTAGGCTGGAAGTTAATTCTGAGTTACAGGGAAATGTGAAGGGGAATCTGCCCCAGCTTCAGGACTGTCTCTCACACTGAGGAATGAATCTTCTCGACATCTTAATAATGAGTAAGCAGTAAGTTGGTGTCAACAGAGGTATCTGGCCAGGTAAAACTCTGGTTTCTCCAGCCTCTCTCTCCAATCTTCCCTGGTATCTGCTGGAACCCTGCTGATAATCCACGTCTATCAAACAATTCAGATATGCAGAGTGCAGTCCTGACTTCAACCATCAGTGCCAAATTCCCTGGCAATGAACGAAGGAGGGGTGACAAGGTCACTGCTTTAAGTCCTCCATCAGACAGACCCTCAAGTCACCATTCCCAGATGCTTTCATGCAGGAACTTTTCCAGGGTTGAGATTTTGGCCCATTTCCCAGATTTTAAGACTCAGATTTTTCTCTCAGAAAGGTCAAAGGAAACATAGATGGTTTCTATCAAGTGTGATATTCAAACACAGCATTCTGAAGGTTCAAATTCCCTTCATAAATGAAATTTACCTGGATAACATGTGTAAAATATTGTGACAGTTGCAAAATTTGGGGCACATTTTCCCCTCAGTTAAGCGTGCCAGAAACACATATGGGCCTATGGCTTATTATGTTTTAAACTCCACCAAAAAATCCCTTTATCAATATCTATGACAAATACAACTGGCACAGTCAGACCTTCCTGGGAAGGTCTTAATAAATTGTTACACTTAAAGGTTTAGATGTCATCATCTCAGTTACCTTTTCATGAACTCATGAGCTCACAGACGCCTCCAGGGAAATAAAAGTAGTTCCTTTCTGTTTGCTGACAGGAGCAGAGAAGGAGGAAAGGAAGAAGATTTTTCAAAATTCTCTTTTTCTTTTTTGAAACAAAATGAAAAAATCTATTATTTCAATTGAAATTCTGATTCTTAAGGACCTCATTTGTGTTCCTCCTCCTCCCTTTGCCCTTCTGAGCCTGCTCAATAAATCTGCAAGCAGTGCTGAAATGCTGTTGAGAACAGGGCATCAAAACGTTCATTGTAAAAGATGAAACAAAAGCAATAAGGTTAAAAAAATGGAGCCAAGAAGCTGCAGGGCAGAGAGCTTGAAGAGCTTTCAAATGTAAGATTATTTCAGCACTGGCACAAATTGGCTGGAGACAATGGGTGGACTCTTCACCTTTGAAGGCATTAGGAAAAAGAAATTAAAACTCTTCTCTCTCGGCTGCCATAAAACCCAAAGATTGTCTAAGAAAGACCTCTCGACATCCATAAAGCTGTGAGGCCTAGAAAATGGCAGGATGACTTTTGAACTTCTCCCATGGAGAGAAATGGCAGCACAAGTGTCATTTACACCTGGCTTTAAACACTCAGAGCAACAGGAAGGCAGCAAAGATAATTTCTCCTCGTGTGAATCATGACTGAATCATTCTGAATCGAAATCCTGAGAGAAAAAAAAAAAAATTCTGATGTTCTCTGGCCTCCCAGGAGCCCACACAAAGCAGCTGACTTTGTCCTGAGAAGTGTGTGCAAAGCATCTAGGACAGAACAGGTTTTGGTCCAAACATCAAGGAAAACAAAGTTTGCCAAGGAGAAACACACCAAGTCCTTTTAAGTTATTCAGATTTTGACACGCTATTTTTTGAAACACTTTCCCTCATCCAATTTAGATGGGAAAACCTGAAAAACTGTATATTAGCCAAGTGAGAATGCTCTTTTTTTTCCCCCACTTAAAAATAACTTTCCAGAGTGAGATGTATTCCATTTTCTGTTAAAACATCTACTATTTGAAAAGGTTAGGCTCAAAACAAAATTCCTCAACATAACTGGAAATGTTAAGCTTTTTTTTTTATTTTAATCAGTATGCTGTACACTGCCACCAAAAATAAGCATTCTTTTTCAGAAACTAAGAAAGCTCCTAGGAAGTAGAAAAGCCACTTCATACACAATTCTGTTTTAAGAGGAACAGAATAAAAATCTTTTTTTCCCCAGGAGTCTTCATTTTCTGATGCTGCAAATCTAGCAGTTCTCCAATTTCCATCTTTTTTTCCCAAAAATAAACAGGAGAGGATCAGACCTTGATTTCTATCTTACAAAACAAGCCTTAAAGACGGTAAACCTATTTACAGGGGAGATATCAGAAATACTCTGTTTGCATTTGTAATCCTGTGCCAGTGCCACCGCTCTCACAAACAGCGGGATGGAACCGCTGAGCCCTCGGGGCCACCAGGAAACTCCTCTGGCCCAGCCTTACTCAGCACTCTGACCCTTCCAACACTTGTAGCAAGGCCATGACCTCCTAATCCCTCCGAAATGGTGCCCATCCCCTATTAATTGAATCAAGAATCGTGGTGGGGCTGGAAAACCTTTGACTGGGCTGAAAAACCTGTGACTGATGCAGGATCAGAAGTTGTGGCAGCAGTTGTTCCAGCCCTGGCCGTGCAGCCTGGCTTGAAACACGATTTGCTAAGCAGGAATTGCAGAAGAATGGGGTGAAAACACCAAGTTTTGAGGCTGGAGGTTGCAGCAACCTCTGCTTCTTCGGGATGGAGTCACTCAGACACCGTTCAGCTCCCATTCAGAACTGGTGGTGTTTTACCACCTCTGCCAGGTGGTGCCCCAGCACATCACTGGGAGATTATTCTGTGCTGGAAAGGGCAGAGCTCCATCACTGTCCCTGCAGTTTATACCCAGAGCTTATTTCAGCCACAATTTCCTGCCCATGCTCCTCAAAACGCTGAGCTCTGTATTTTTCCAGCTTAAAATAAGAACTGTTTGGTGGAATGGTAGAGGCAAGATCCCCAGTTGCACACAGGGCTTTCAAAGGAGTTTTGCTGGAGTGAGATGAGTAAGGGCCAGCCCCGCTGCATTTCATTCACTCAGAATGCACTCGTTGATCATAATGGATAATTGTGATGCCAGGATTACATCAGTTGTCGCAATTTGGACGGAGTCCACCTCTCCTTTCGTGCGCTGAAATGTGTGAAATTCAATTGCTCTGGTGAAGTCTTAATTTTATACCAATTTACTTACAAACACTGAAAGGAAAATAAAATTTAAAATGTGCAAAAGATTAAAGCACTCCTGTGCTAATGAGAGCCATCTGTTTATTTCTTTCCCTTTTAAAGCACTTTCAATAGGTGGAAATGAAAGACTTCAGACACATTTTCATGTCCTGAGCCTCAACAACAAAAAAATAAAATCACAGACTCATCATCTTCAGTCAGAAAACTTGGACTAAGAAAATAAACCTCATCTCAATTTGCCAGTTGCTTCAGAGCCAACTTTAATGGCACCACGGATGTGAAGGTGCTTCTGCTCCACACCAGGACTGATATCCACATGCAGAACGCCCTTGGTTTAATGCTCTGAATGGTGTGGTGGCACCATTCCCTGCCATTTCACCACCAGTTTACCCCAGTTTGGTTTGCCCAAAGCAATCCACGCACAGCTTTTGTCCACAAGCACCATAACACACACAAATATATAAAACATAACCACACACCACAGCCCAGAGGACAACGCCCACACCAGGCCGTGTTTAAGCAGAACAGGATGAATCCTCTGAAGACAAGGGCTGGCAAAAGGATATGAATTGGCAATTCACCACCTCAAACAATTTTTAAATGCCACCACACATTAAACATCTGTATAGAGACAGATTTATAGCCCTGCTTGGAATTGCATCACAGCAGACAAATGCTTAACATTCAGCCAAAGATGTCTCTAATCAGATCCGTGCTACGAAACGACACAAGCCTTAGCAATCAACTGATCAGGCAAAAAAATCACTGATTTTTTGAGGAGGGGTTATTTTGCAGCTAGATCAGTCACCTCTTCCCAGCATAATTTAATGAGTGGTGCAAACAGGAGTGAGGAGCTGGGGACAGCCACCCGGAGAGCTGCGGAGCAGCACCATCGCAGAGGCACGTTCTGGTCTGGGGCCTAATGGTCACATGGGAGTTAAATGGTTAAATAGCCAGAAAGGCACCACTCAGGGGAAAATAAATGGTTAAACAGCCAGAAAGGCACCACTCAGAGGAAAATAAAGACAATGATAATTGTGTTCTCATAGATAAAGGTCCTTTTGTATCCTTAGAGCATTTTCTAAAGTTTCAAAAAACACCCAAAATGCAGAGATTAATGAAGATTAGGGGTCTCTTAAGAATCCTTATGCTTTGTAACAACTGCTACCTACACTCTGCTGCATAACTGGAGTTCAGGACTATTGACATAAAGTTCTTAATGCATCATAATTAGAGCGGCGTCTGTGCTAAACACCCATCTGCTGATGTTCAGGGAGAATTACCAGGATGTTTCCTGGCCTTTTAGGGCCCATTTCCTACACAAACCCATTTGGACAGTGCTGTGATGCTCTCTAGGGACTGACAGCACAACAACATTTTCCAAGGCCTGCATATTAATGCTGGAAGGAGACAGGGATCCAGGACTCTTGGACACTGCCTGTCAGATGTTATTCACTTGGCTGCAGCCAATGGCTCTTGCCATGTTTGTTAGTGACTGCAAAAAAACCCCAAATCCCTCCTACAAGGCTGCAGGGCTGTGCTGAAAGCAAACAGCAAACAGCAATTTTCAGTTTACTTACAAATATTAATCTTTTGCGTGAGTTTAATCCTATTGAAAGCTGGGACCTGAAGGGCTAAAAGAAAGCTCTGGTTTTAGGAATTGTAGTTGGAAGGAAAGGCAGAAGAAAGCACACAAGGTGCACACAAGAAGTCAGGAGCCCAGGCAAGGCTGAAATCCCCCTTCCCTGAGTGCCCACCCGACCCACAGGGCTCTGCTGCTGCTTTGCTCAGCTCAGGTCTGAAGGATCCCAGGAGCCGAAGGGAGTATTTTCAAACATATATTTTGACAAGAGCTAAACTAGAAAGAGTGGGAAAGATGTGTAGTTTATTGAAGAGGAAGCCCAAACCAAGATTTGACTCCACTGGCACTGTAGGGTACAACCAACTAGAGATGCTGGATGCATTTCCAGCGGCGGCTCGCTGTGTGAGGGGTGAGTGACAAGGGAACAAGGACCTGGAGCAGAAGCCAGATGAATGAAGTGACTGCATTCTTAAAATACACCATGTATGGAAATCCACCCAAATACTTCATATTTGCAGTAGCTTTTCACCTCTTATTTCTTCTCCCTTTTATTCAGCTTGACACAAATGGCTGCCTAATAAATTAACACAACCTTGATTTGACAAGCTTTTCCCCAGTTGCATTACAATGTCAAGTACCAGGGCCACTGCCTTCAGCACAGCCTTGACCATTTGTCATTTTCTCATAATTAATTACAGCTGTCTCAGCCAAGGCTGTACAGAAATGATAAGACTATTATGCAGCTTTCAACATTCATTGTCTGAGGGATTTTCACTCTTTTCATTGTTCTCCAGGGGGCCATTGTCCAATAGTTTGGATATAAAATTAATTTTATCATTAACAGGAATCCAAAGCCCATTTTCTTTCACAACTTAAACTTTTCTTTCCTTCATATTTTGCTAATAGCTTGGATGGTTAAGAATGCAGCACATGCTGGCCTGGAACACGCAGTACTCACCCCGTGCTGGGTTGGATCACCATGGACCTGAGTCACACTCCAGGATTTTCAGCTTGCAGGAAATATTGGTATTTCAAGACCTGCTTCTCATCTGCACCACAAATTCTTTTCTCCTTCAGGGTTCCCAGGTAAGAAATACCAAAAGAAAAAAAGAAAAAAAAAAAAAAAAGAAAAAAAAAGAAAAAAAAAAAGAGTCCGTGTTGTAAATTCTGTAATCTAAAGTTTCTTTATGAATTTCACTTCACAGGTTGCAGGTGGCCATATCTATGACTTTTTATACATCATCTCATGAGACAGATGTCCAAACCTGTGCCAGCTATGGATTTAAAGAAAGGCAAGCAAGACTTTAGCAAGACCCTTCCCTTTCCTTCCCAAAAATCTATCACATGCTTTGAAAAAGTTTTCTCTTACTTGTCCATATTATCTTGATATTTGGACAGATTTTTCAGGGTGAGTAATTTTGACCACATCATTATGTCACATTTCTTAATTATGAGCTAACAGTAATAATTTCCAGCCCCAGCCAAGGCTGAAGCCACCTGAATCAACCCCTGAGAGATCTTGATATTTACACAAGGCAGGTGAAAGATACAAAGTGAAAGAACACCACATACTGGGGAAAGCATGCTCAGCTGATTTGAAGCAGACCTGAGAAGAGGAACCAAGGGTGTCTGATTTGTTCAGCCACGACCTGTCCCAAAGGAACACATGCCAGCCAAGTTCCCAGCACCACCATCCCCCCCAGCACCACCAACAGCACCATGCCCTTTCCTTTCTCACACCGTGCCGGCCTTCGATCGCTTTGTGCACCAACTTTGGGTGCCCTGCTGCCAGAAGCGAGATTCCTTTTCCTTTTATGACACACTTAGGTAAACTGGGCAGCTGTTCTGCTCTCTTTGCCCCTCGTTGCTGCTCGCAGCTCTGTGTGTCACCCCCAGTGCCCCTCCCAGCTGCTCCCGTGCCTTCCCAATCGTTTTGGCTTCCATGGCCGCAGTTATCCATCAGGGGAAGGTTTGACCCACCTCTGCAGCAACACCAACACCAAACCTGCCAGGGAGGTGCTTCTCCCTCTGGATTTTGTCCTGACCTACAGAACCAAGGGAGAAGGTTCAAGGTCCACACCCATTTCTGCTACGGCGCCGCTCGCCCTTGTCTCTGCTTTGCCAGGGCAGACGAACAATCCCTGATACCTTCCCAACAGGGTGTGGACACATCTGCCTCGTTATTAGGCACCCTGGATAAATCAAAATTGGGCTGTTTTCAGGACAATATTTATTTCCAGATGCATTTATAAGACTATAAATATACTTCTATGTGTGTTATAAATAGCGTTTTAAAGATAACACACTTTAGACGTCTCTCCCTATTTCTGGAAAGCTTCATTGTGACAAAAAATAAAGAGAAAACATTGAGCTGAAACTTTACCACTAACCTCAGGACAATATTATAGCTATTCAACAAAAGCCATGAAGAGATCAGCATTTATAATTCTCTGCCTGAACAAGTTGTCTTAATTACATTATAAGACTTCTGGCCAAGCAACACATGCCATTTTCCAAGAGAACTTCTAAGTGCTTCTGCTTTTGTCCCTAAAGCTTCCAATGAAAGTCTCTCCATTTGTGGATGAAAACACAAGCAAAATGATGCCTAATACTCAACTTTCAATGAGAGAAATATAGCTTTTAGCTAACAAATTATGTTCTAAACTTTTCAATGGGGAAGTTGGGGCACTAAAAAAAAAAAAAAGGCAACTTCATCTTAAGTTCTTTATTTTGATTTGAAAAGCTGATTCTCCACCAAAAAAATGATTTCCCAGTAGAAGTTAAGGAGGTGAGAGACCTCTATTAAGAAAGAAGAGATAGGATAGCTACAGACCCACTAATAAAAGGGACTTGCAGTCTTATCTGTGGCAAATAATTTTTCATTAAGCTGGTCTCCTTGCCCAGCTGCTTCCACACTTAGAGGTTTTCTGTGCCACGTGAAAGAGAAAGGGCAAACTCAAGAACTGCAATGCCAAAGCTCCTTGACCTGAGCCCCAAGTTGTTCCAGACATTCTCCGCTCCCCACAGGTGGAGCTCCCATTTTTCTGGAGCCCTGCTCCCAGCAGTTTTTATGTTGGCTGGGTTATCTTTGGGTAGGAGCACTGCCCTGTACTGTAAAGGCAACAAATTCTGCTACCTGTGAATTTACTGCCAAAGCTTTCCCGGCTCCCCTTGAAAGGAATCAGCCCTTTCCCATGGAACAACTTTCCTGACAACAGAGTGGCGTTTCTCCCGCGTGCCTTTGGATATTTGCCTTTCTTCTTAAATCCCCATTCCACCTATTTCCACTAATCTCTCTCTCATGAGCCTCCCTGGGAGACTTGAGGCAGTTTGCATCTACTGAATAAAACTGTCCTCGCTAATGAATCTATTGTTCTGTCAATACCTTGGAAAAGTGACTGAAAGATCAAAGTCAGAAGTGTTTATATTTTTAGCTGAGATTGTCTCTCCCGCTGCACATTTTTTGCGTGCAGTATTTACCATGTCAAAGAATCCCTCTGCCTTTAAAAGAGGCACAATATCAAGACAGACAGGCATGGTTTACTCCCAGAGACACCTGCTATTATTCAGCATCTCCAAGGACAAGTAATTTCAATTTTAGGGAACAGTTAAGCCTGACACCAAATCAGAGTTGCTAATGGTTACAGGAGCATTTTCACAATGAAGTGCTGTTCTCCTTCAGTTGCCAAATTGTTACTAATTCAACCATTGAAGCAATGCAAGTTTTTATCTTATCCAGCCTGTGAAAATGTCCTGCTAAAAAGAGCTGTTCCTGAAAGAGATGCAAGTCCATCATACACACGAAAATCAGATGGAACCATTTTGACAATAAAAAACATGTCCAGCAGGACATTCAGGGCTTTCTCTGGTTTTTTTGGATGGCTCAATAAACAGAATCCTGTGTCAGGGGGATTAAACCCTCCCTGGAAACTCTACAAAGTGCAAATTATGCTGATCTCAGTTTAAGGTCAAGTCCTCGAGGCTTGGAAGGATCTCTGCAGTTCAGAAGGTGCTGCTGTGTTCTCCTTTCTAAAGAGGGGCTGCAGGTGGTTGCTTTCATCTCCATCCTCAAGATAAATCCTGTGGTTCAGGTGCTCTTTTGCATCTCTAATTCACCTCCTCGTGGTGGGGTTCACTGGGACCCTGCACTGGGACAGGATAAAGGATTGTGTGAGACTCTTTTGGTTCTTCACCACCAAAACAGCTTTCATTGGAACTAATGGAGGTACAGACTCCACAATTAAAATTAAAAAATTTAAAAAGCTGATTGACGAGGCAGCCCTATTTTTTTCCCAAAACTGAGCAACAAATGACATCCAGAGAATTTGAGTCGTCAGAAAACAAAAGTGAAAAGTTCCTCTGGTGCCCCCTCTCCTGTGGTGCTCCAGAGCTCTCCGGGTGTGCTCATTCCCCAGGATTCCAGAGCCGAGGGCTCTCAGATTTTCCTGAAGTGCTGTGTGAAGCCTCAGCCATTACTCCCAGCAAAATCCCTTTTCAGCATTCAGAATTCCACTGCCTCTCTGGCGCTTCGATCCCTCAAACACTGGTGTGCTGCTCTGTCTCTCTGTAGCCACTGCTCAGCCCAGCTCTGTGTATCCCACTCTTCTCATGTTTCCTTTCATCCGAGTCCCCACAGCTCCCTCTTCCCTCTGAACTCCCTCCAGCATTCAATCCCTCCTTCTGATCCCAGAAATCTGACAATGCTCGACTTGGATTCTGTTTCCTGCAGTCAGGAACATTCTGTGCCGAGTTATTCTTGTGATTTAAACTATTTCTATGAACATATTTTAAAAGTTTCATCTCCCATATATATATTTTTTTTCCCCTGGTGCCAAACTACAGCTGTGGGTGAGGGGAAGGCAGGGAGATGGAAGTGAAATACCAAGGCTGGAAGGGTTAGAAAAGCAAGGAAGTCTCTGAGGGAATGGGATTGGGATGACATCATTTTGTCAAGGATCTCTCTCTCTTCATATTTCTACAAAACCAAATCTGGCCAGTCAAAATGTTAAATAAGATTTGTTCAGAAAATTACCACGCTGATTCCACACCATAACAGTGACGGGAAATTTCAAGTGTTCCACCAGATTTCACATTTAAGTTATTTTTGAAAATGCCAAAACTTTTCTTCCGAAAGTATTCTAGTGAAATGCTAACATTTTGCTCTGAAATTATTTTATCTCTAGTTTTCATTTACTCCTTTTTTATTGGGGAAAAAAAAAAGTCAAGAAAACATCAAAGAAGAAAAGCTTCTCGAAACAAAACCTCGATGAGGAAAAAAGTTTAAATTTCCTGAATGCAGCTTTAAAGAAAAGTTTAAATCAGTCTGAATTTCATGGCTTCCACAAAGCTAAAAAATTTCCCATCTTCATTCTGCTCCACTTTGCATTTCTATGGACAATGCCATAAACAGCGTATCTGCCTAACCTATAATTTCTGTGCTCCACTAGAATCTGCCAATTTGGTAAATCATAGCAGAGCAAACAAATGTGTTTGTCAGAGCTGTAATGAGATGTATCCGTGGTACCTGCATTGTGTGACTGCTCAATCAGACAGGAGCTCTGCTAATCCAGCTTTAAGATTCCTCATTCTTTAATGACAATCTCCATTATATTTATCTCTGCTCACTCTGATTGAAGGGGTTATGAGAGCTGGGGGAATCATTCTGCTATTGTTCCACTGGCGCTCCCAGCACCCTGTGCAGTCAATAAATCACAGATGTACCCAAGCACTTTGACTGCTGATACACAATGGCAGGAATCTCAGTGGGGCAGAGGAATCCCAGACACTCAGGGACAGACATAACCACAGCCATCCTTCCCTGGAATGAAGTTCAGCTCCAAAAACACAGGGAACCAAATGCTCGGATACAGGGAAAGACAAATGCCACAAAAAACCCCCCTTTCAGACATAAACCAAGAATGTAAACGACCAAAAAGAGAAATTTATTCTCATGCTCACTAAACCTGTCTAGGACAGTCATGTTTTTGAGTCATGGCACAGACATTTTTCCTTCAGAGACTGAACCTGAAGTGTATTTCTTCCTTCCTCCCCACATCCCACTGAGATCCAGTTTAGAATGTAAAAGTTCATTTAGCACTCATGGATGAGCTGAGAGAAAAACTAGAAACCATTTTTCCTCTGGAGGAGCCATTAGATTTTGGGAATTTTTAGTCCTAGGGATGAATAAAGTCACAACCGGATTTTCAAGGGCTCTGTTTCCTCTCTGGCAGCATCCCCTTGCTCTTCCAGCTGCGGGGCCACAAACCAAAGGTGGCTTTACTGCAGGTCCCAGTGTGGGGGAAGACCCTTTTAAAAAGTTGCCTCTGCTCAGCCTTTGTTGGGACCCAGAACACCCCCCTGGCTGCCCTGGGGTGTCAAACACCCCGGCAGGAGGGTCTAAGACCCGGGATGAAAGCTCAAAAAAGCACAGCTTTTGACCTTAGCCCATGGGAAAAATTACCGACATTATGGGAAGAATTACAGGCTACAAAACTTTAAAATGATAATGGTATAATTATCACAGGGTGGTGGTACGTGACATCTGGGGTTCTCAAAATGGAGGATTTTGGGCAGTGCCCCTGGTGTCCTTTGCTTTTTTCTTCTTCTTCTTCTCTACCCTCCATGTTTCGCTGTGACGGTGGCACAAATACATTGGTCAAGGTAGACCTGACCTCTTTCAAATTAATTGGTATAAAACAATAAACAAGGACACATTTTGGGAGATGGTTGGAGCTCCAAAACCCCAGAAAAGGTGGGAGCTGGCCCATCCAGGGGCAGTTAGCAGGGCATCTCAGGCTGTGAGCAGCTCTGCAGCAAGCCAGCTGTGGTGGCTGTTATCAAGCTTAGAGATAAGAACGAATAAACATCTCTGAAATGAGCACCTGCGGACTCCGTCTTTTCATGGGGCTCTGAGAATGGACTTTAGGAAAAATAGCCGGGTCACAGCTGCTCAGGCATCCAGCCCGTAACAAGCCTCCAAGGGTATCTTGCCTGTTTCCTTCATTTCACACCTCACTCGAAGCCCGGAGGAGACACCGAGCACCAATCCCAGGCAGCGCCGCAGCCTCCAGGCAGGACACAGCAGAGAGAAACGCTGTAATTGATAAATTACTGCGGCTGGGTTGGTTGGAAGCATTTGATGTGGAGCCTATTCTGGCGAAATTCTTAAGGACTGACGCCTTGCACTTCAAACTGATGTGACTTTGCAGCACAGGAGAAACAAAACCACTGAGCCCCAGCTTGGCCGAGCTTTACATTTCAAGACAGCTCTTTCCTCGAGGGTAAGGATGTAAGCACCTTTTTTTTTTATGATTTTTTTTCTTGTACACAAGGGTTATTCAGTTAAAGAACTGCACAGTGTAAATGAGAGATGAGGGAATTTTGCATGGAAAGGGAAGCCTTGACATCAAACACCACCAACTGGCAGAGGTGCTGTGCCTCCAGGGGAGTTCAGAGCAGTTAGGAATAGCAGCCTGGATTTAACTCTTGGGAAAATAAGACAGTTGGGATTGTTTCAGTGACTTGGTGGTAAGTGAGATTCATTTCTCTTCGTACACTGCACAATCTGGCTTCGTATTTTTTTCCAGACTTCATACGTGACATAGTTCTGAGACAAATAACCTCAAGTTCCCCTGTTTCTAACTGTGAGGTAAGTGATTCCCAGGAATAAACTCCAGTAGGAGTGAAGTTCTGCATGTCAGGTCATGCACACACGAATGCATCTATGGAGCATCTGTGTGAGATGAGCAAATCAGTCTGGCCACCACAAATTACCTTGAATTTGTCATCTGACACCACAAAATTTCCATGAACTTTGAAGACAAGCACAACTGGGTGTGAAGTTAACCCAAATAAACGAATTTTACAGCAAGAATAAAATTCCAAAAACAGCAGTCTATTAATAGCCAATGAATTAGCTGTTATTTTTGTAAAAGGACACAGAATATTAAAAAAAAAATTCCATCAAATATCTATTTCAGTTATTACCAACGCAGTGCTTCTGACCCAGGAGAGCGAACGTCAGATTTTGGAAGCCTCAAGTATGTGCTGTCAAGTCTCTTATTTTGGAATCATGCAGAGAAAGTGTCTGCTAAAATAATAATTAAAAAAAGAAGCACAACTGTAGAGTTTTACCAAGAATAGATCTCAACGTGCTCTATTCACAGCTCACTGTAGGACGACAGAAGAGGAAGGAAGGAAGGAAGGAAGGGAAGTAATTGCTATTTAATTATATCATGAAAACATCAGCTGACTCTGCCAGTAAATGTGCCATCCCATGGGCAGCTCCCAGCCTTTGGAGCTCGTGGAAGCCCAGACCAGGGAAAAGGCAGAGAGCCCAGTCCAGGCTGCAGTCCCCACTCCATCCCCCAGAGCCCAACATCCCAAACCAGGCCCATTCAGCGCCCCCAGCTCACCCCCACCCATCCCCACCTCACCCCCACCCATCTCCACCTCACCC
>WEIT01033048.1:105804-121420 GCA_013389985.1 Dryoscopus gambensis | reverse complement strand
ACCCATCCCCACCTCACCCCCACCCATCCCCGGGCTCACCCAGGCCTTGAGCACGAGCAGGAAACCACCTGCCAAGGGCCTACCCGACTTCAGTTATATCCCTAATTTCTGCAGCTCTCCCCATCCCTACACCTGCCTGCTTATTGCCTCAGACTTTGATTTTTGGCAGGTGTAATCCCACTTAAAGGATTCTCCAGCCAAAACCAACTGCGTGTGTTAAAAATGCAGCAGCAAACAGCCCGAGAGCTCAGAGAGGGAAGCAAAATGCTTCCAGTTGAATTAACAGACTCAGGAGAGTGCTGGGAGGATCCCCAACCAAAACTTGACTTCCAGAGCAGAGCTCCCCTCTCGGGGAAAGCAGGGACCCAACAAGTGAATGTCGTGGGCACTGTCCCAGCACTTCTTTCACTCTGTTTCAGTCATCACAGACCACCCATGGCCTCCTCTGAGGTCCTGCAGCATCTTCTGCTTGGCACAGTGCTCCTCTCATTCCTTCTGCATTCACTGCCTACAGAATAAAAGTTTTTCTTTTTCTTCTTCTTATTTTTCTTTAATTTACCCAGAGGCATGGGAGTGTTTTTTGCTACATCTCTGAGTGCATCTCAAAACAGAAGCGCCAGCCGTTCCCACTCAGCTGTGTCAGGACGTGTCTGCTGTAGATTTGGGGCTGCAGGATGCAGATGGAGTTCTGTGTGGAGCTCAGGCTCCGTGTCTGAGCCTCAGCAGTGCCCCGTGTGATGCACTAAACAAGCAGAGCAGTGAGCTCCACGCAGCAGGGCTGCAGCACCAACAGCTCGGACTCTGCTGGGTTTCCAGAGGAGCCCCCCGGCACTGCAGAGCTCTGACAGGCACACGTTTGCTCCCCTCATTCCCCACAGATAAACCCTACCCGAATAAATCAGAAAAGCAGCAAATATTTCCCTGAAGTCACTGGCCTGGGGAGCAATTGCTTCAGGCTTTCCTTTCCCTGTGCCAGGGGGAAGCATCTCCGTGGCCCAGCAGGGATCAGGGTGTCCCACACACACCCAGGGTGCCCAGGCACACCTCGGCCCGCTCCAGCTTTTGTCTGGGGCCTGCTGCAGGCACGTCAGATGGCAGCTCATTCTATTTTTATTCACTCGTGGCAGATGTGCAGTTTTCTCCTCTATTCACTTCATTCAGCTGGAGAGGGTTGTAAAAATAAAATAATTAAAAAAAAAAAAAGCCGAATTGCTCTACCTTGCTGCAGACTCTTTCCTTGCAAGACCTGGTCCAGATCCTTGGATCCTTCATCCTCTTTTCTGAATGGCAGAGGTAGGAGAAAAATTGTCCTATAACTCCAACTCTGCGGGGGTGTGTGGGGTGAAACAGCCCTGGCCACTCGTTGTGCTGCTGTGGGGACACAGGGAAATGAACAAAAGAAAGGAATTCCACTTCAGCAGTGCTGAGGCTTTGCACGTTGGAGGAGGCTGCTACCTCTGCACGTTTGGGTGCCAGCTTTGAGATTTGTATCAGGACCTGTGGGAGGAGGGTTTGGGTCTGGAGCTCGGGCTCAGGTGCAACCCCAGAGAGTTCAGGTGAGCCTTGCTCCTGTCCTTGCACCCTTTCATATCACACAGCTTCACAGCCTGGCGCTGGGGTGGGTTCAGTTCACACCCACCCCCAGACCAGAACACCCCAAATCAGCAGCTTTCCCCTGGAGCCGCATGGAAAATGCAGGGTAAGCAATAAAAAGCAGCTCAGGGTTTTTTTTTTACTCCAACTTATGCAAGCGGTGTGATAAACTCCTCGAGAATTCACACATTTTGGGGTTTGTTTTGGAAGTTTTGCATTCCTGTCAGAAACAGCTATCAGTACTGGATAGTGACCCCACTTTCCCTTTAAAGTAAGTCTCCATAATGAAAGATCTTGGATCCTCCAGTCAAAAAAATATGTTTATAGGGCTCTTTCTATAAGCAGACTTCATCACGTGAGAGGATATGGATGTGGGATTGAACTCCTTTTCATTTTGTGTAATAGTCAATAATGGCTAATCACATATTGCATTTTTACTTGGGGGAAATGATCTCATTATATCAGTTTTTGATCCCCCATGATTCTTGAGCCTCAGTAAATGAGAAGGTTTCCAAGTGAGTAACTGCATTCTTGATGAAACTGATTTCTTTTTATATAATCCCATAAAGGACATCTCTCCTCATCTTCCTGGTGAGCACTGTGTAATATCCAGTGTTTCATCATTAGCCAGCCTAAATGGACATTCATTGGATTAACATTAGAATGTTTAAATTTCTCCTGCAAAATAATACATTAGAGATTATTGCTGTAGTTTTTGCTCCAAGGCACTACTGCTGGTAATCAAAATCTCATTAAAAGGAATTCATATATTCTGTAGCCCAAAGGATCTCGATTTCATTCCTTCCCCTGTCCCTGTGCCTTCCTTGCACTGATTTATTCGGGTGTTTTACCCAAGGAAAAACTGCCCAATTTGGCTCTTCTAAGAGCGAGTGTCAGAGGTACAAATGGAATCAGACACCAAGTTGTTTACATACACTCAGGAGCTTTAGGAAAAATTTAACTTCTCTCTTTTTGCCAATTTAAATCAAACTTTTAAAGGAATGAGACGTTTTTAAACATCCACTGCTCTGATGTATGGCCAGATCAGAACATCCTTTGACATTCCAGTCTATTAGACCAGAAGGTAACACAGCTTTCGAGAGATTTCTGCCTTTTCTTCTGGTTTTACCTCTCCACTTCCACTAAATTTCTTTCAAATAACTGATTACTTTTAAGCTTAACTCAGTGATTACCACGACCAAATCCTATTGAAATGAGGTGTGAAGTCTTCTGAATTTTATATAAACTGGTGCTTGCCTGTCACCAAGCAGAAAAAATAGAGGACAGTTTGCAGTAATCACAGATTAATTGATTTTTTTTTTTTGCTTGAACTTCGAGATTATCATGAGAATAACACCACTGTTTAATTTGTAGGAAAACCAGAGAGGTGAATTTTTCTCCCCTCAGTCACAGGCATCCAAGAGACCCCCGGGCTGAGCAGAGCCTCTTGAGGAGTTTGTGATTTTTTCTGTCCCAATTGGGACTTAGATCTGGTCCCTTTCTTGGGACTACTGGGGGGAATTCAGGAGTTTTGGGGATTTCCAGGGGTTTTCCAGGGTTTTCTTCAGATTTGGGGGTTTCCAGGTGGTTTTCCAGGGATTTTTGGGTTCTCCATGTCCAGGAAGACTCCAGGGGGTTCTGGGAGAAATGTGGGGGGAATCCAGGGGGTTTCCAAGGAATACTGGGGTTTTTCAAGTGGTTTTCCAGGGGTTTTTCATGGTTTTTTAAGGGGATTTTGGGGTTGTCCAAGAGGTGGACCTCACCTGCAATGGCCTGTCTAAACTAGGAACTTGTTCTAAGATCTGAGTCTTTCCTCTGTGACCTGTGGTGGCCCAAAGACACCCAAGTGGTTGGTTCTCGTGTGTGTCGGGTCAGCAGATGTGGTGCTAGGGGCCACAGTAATGACACATGGACAGGAGAGATGTCAGAAGGGTAAGAAGAAGAAGTAGAAGCAGAAGAAGCAGCAGAAGAAACATCTTTATTGCTACTTTACAATATTTATAGATTTCTTATAACTACAGATGATTGGAAGGTAAGGGTAACACCTTCTCCGTCACATTGGATGGACCAAGAGTCCATCAACTTTATCTATCATGGAAATGGAACGTACAACATAAGAAAGCAGTTACAATAATAGCTTCACAACACAAGAAAGCAACCAGACAAACAACAGGTGCTATTTATATGATACTGTGAGAATCTCTGATTCTCTGACTCCAAGATATGCAAACAATTAGAAGGCTGAGAGAACAGTGCAACACTCGTGCCTTTCTCTCCGGCCCAAGGCGAGCTGCCCCAGGGCAGCCTGCACTGCCGGGATTCCCGAATAACTGCGGGGCTGCCGGCCCCGGGGACAGGATTCCTTCTGCCACTCCCAGCACACCGAAGGTGCTCGAAGGTGTCACTGCCTGGGTGTGACCCTGGACAAATGAAGCTCCCGTGCCTCTGCTCACTGACAGGGAGGTCACAGACGGAGTCTGAGGGAAGACGAAAATGAAACTTCAGCCCAGAACTCGAGCTGTGTTCCCCACCTGTGTTTTGACCATAACTGTCCTCTTTACTCGGGGTAGTAATTCAATATCTTAATCCACACTGCTAATTCACAGTGAGCTTGTTGAGTCTCCATCTGAGGGATCTTGAGCCCAGAGAGCGTTGCTCCCTTCAGAATCACAGTGTCCAGCCCAACTGGAATTATTAAAACAGACAATGAAATCCAACTGGCTCCTTGCTTCAGTCTTGGATCCTGTGAAATTGGTATCCAGGCCCAGCAGATGCACCATGCTGAGGTTCCCTAGGATCCCCTCCTAGGCCATTTACAAGCTGATTACCTCAACAACTCCCACAGCAGATTTACTGCCCCTATTCCGTGGGCTCCCCGTCTTTCTCCTCCCTGGCTCAGCAGTGGTGAGGTGGTGACGAAGTAGGAAGGGTGCAGATGGGTGAGGCTTTGGACTGCTGGAGTGGCACAAAAATACTGACCTCAATTTTCGGTCCATTTGGAATCCTGAAATGCTTTTGAGATGAATGTGATGCTCTGGAGCTGTGGGAGGATTTGAAAAGCTTTGCTGTTTTATGGACCTCCTGGCCCCTTTGAACTCCCGTGCTGTTCACACCAAATGCAGGAACGCTCTTTGTTTCCTGGTCCCGAGCTGACAATTTCCTTGGCTGGAAAAACCTTCAGAGATTTCCACCCCCCGTCTCTGAGCTGAGAATGTTCTTTGTACCTGCTAATGTCGGGAATGCAGCTTAATGACCTTCCCGAGTGCTGAGAGCAATTAATCACTAATTGCTTTTAGAAGCTCGTTTTCCAAGGTAGCAGTTCAGACTAAGCTTGTTTGCTGATGCTCACTCATCCATAGAACTCACACCTTGCAACTAAAATCACTTTTTCTTTCATATAATGAGATCTTAGAAAGTCCTCTGCGGGTTTCCCAAACGTTCAGAGGAAATCCCAGAGTGGCACATTGGTGTGTCAATAAACATTTTGTTCATCCAGCATGGGGACTTGTAGCTGGAAAAGGAAATAACCCTCGATTTAGGGAGAGCTGCTCAAAGGCAATTTTCCTTCAGAGCAATGGGTTCTAAGTTTCTTCACCTCATGTAAAATCTCTGATATTCCACTGCCTCTCCCAATTTAAATTAAGCTTTTTTTACAGAGCATTTTGAGGCTGTATGAATTCTGCAAGATGCCAGGGGTTTATCTGGCTGTGTCCAGGAACAGATTTCCTACTGAACTTCCTGTTCCTCAGCAGGATGGGAAGAATGGGCTCAGAGGGAATGGTTTTCCTTCAATTTCGGGAGGAATTGCTGAGTCTGTGCCTGGCAGCACTGGAATTTCTGTGTGCACAGGACAGAAGCACAGCTTACAGCTGATGCAGGTGATCAGTACCCACAATTTTAGTGCAATTACTAAAGCGTGAACAAGAGCATCTCAGCATCAATGAGGTCCTTAAGGAAATCTGACATTTCTAGTTAAGATTTTTTTTTAAAAGTCCATCTTCATAAACTGTGGATAAGCAGTAGGAAACATTTCTTTTAATGGCTTTTGTCCTAAAAAAATTGTTTCAGGTGAAATCCTTTTCCTCCCTCCCTTTGCAGCTGACTGGAGGTTTGTTTCTCTGCTATTACTGGGAACAAACTTTCACATACAGAGAATTTCCTTACATTCCTCTACCCAGCTGCTGCCATCACCATGAAATATGGGTGCTTAGCTCTGTTACTGATATCCATGAACAAAGACTTAAAAGGAAAATATTTTCCACCAAATCCACTGACCCTTCTTCTGGGAAAGAAGTTGAATGTTCTCATTTTGACTTCTATTTATTCTTCTTTTTTTCTTTTTTTTTTCTAATTTTACTCACATCTCAAATAGGCTTTATTTGATCTTGACTACCTTTGTCCTAAAGCTATCACTTTTGTTCTTCTTTTTCTGAAAATCAGGGTTTGTGATTTTGGAAAAAAAAGAAATAAGCTTTTTTTTCCCCTCAAGTTTTATTTCACTGCTGTGTGCTTTGCTTGGGAGATTGTAGCTTGAGGACAGAAAGTTACATTGATGTGGGAAGAGGATGAAACCAGCTACAGGAATTCACAGTTTATAAGCAAATTTTTATTTTGCTTCAATTTCAGTTTCAGACGGAATTCACTTGCCAGAGTCTGTCCTCACAACAATTACTTTGAAATTGAGAATTACTCCATAATCTCTCGTCTTTTTTTTTCCTTCTGAGTTTCATTTGGAATTGGTGATTATTGAGGCTTAGTCAAGCTGCCTTCCCCCTAAATGCCTGCAATTCAGTATTTTATAGCTGGTTTCATGGTCCAGATGCTATTTAGAGCTATATTTATGCTCACAACTGGAACTGCAAACCCTCCTCTAGCCTCTGGCTAAGGGACAGATGTGCTCAGCCAGATGTTCCATGGATACAGAGGAAACCATCCCTTAAATAAACACACGACCTGCTTAGCCAAGGATCCTGTTGCCTCGGATGGCAGGAGATGATAACAGTGATGAGAAATCCTCTCTGCAACTGAGTCTGTTCTTTCTTTCTGCCCGCCAAGGCAGCCTGGAGCTCAGCTTTACAGCCAGGGCGCGGGCTGTGCCTGACCACTGCTTATCCTGCCCCGAGCTGGGACAGAGCTCCGGCCTCCCCCGCCCTCAGAGGGACCTGGGCAGGGTTTGTGTCCCTGTGCGGCCCCTCAAACACAAACTGCTGTGCCTGCAGCACCTCGGGTCACCTCCTGTTTGGGACACGCTGCTGTCGTTCCAGACCTGAAGCCAATCTTTGGATAGACAGCATCAGCCCCTGATGATTAAAGCTCTCACTGAAGACAAACTCAGAAAATTGAGGAGCACATTCACATACCAGAGCTGGAACTGGCCCTGGTGTCCACTTTGACACCAGGGCTGTGACAGCAGATGCTTCTGCTCTCGGCTGTTTGTCACAACGCTTTCCACTCTCCACACCAGAGGAAAAACAGATCCTAATGAACTGAATGCCAATGCCGAAATGCCCAAATAATTATGACGATGCTGGGTTGAACCAGAGATACCATGATTTCCTGAGCAAACCACTCCTCTCCCAACCCCTCGGCAGTCCAGCTTTCAGATCCTTGAGCACAAGTTTGGCTCTGCCGTATTCCAAACTTCTCAGTGGAGGTAGAGTGTGGTTATTAATTATCTGTGTTGCAAAGGGAAAGGAGGTGATAAACAAGGAATGAGGGAGACCAAATCACCTTATAAATACCTGGGGATGCTCACCAGGTCAACAGCAGAACACGGTAAATGTGATTTGTTCCTTTCTCCCAGTAACTAAACCTCACTTTCTATCACACAGTGTAAAGTTCAGCCTGAACTAATCCTGCAGTGAGACCTAATCTCACTCCTACAAACCCAGGAAGCAAAAGCTGCAGTGGGAAGGATTCAGTCTGCCCAGCAGGAGATCATCTAACCCTATCATCTGCTCTTCCCTTCCCTATTCCCTGCGTCACACAGGTACAGCGTGGCCAAAATGCCACTGGATTTACGCCACCCTTATCCTCAGCTGTTTCTTCATGACCGAGCACAGAGCCAGGGATATGATTAACTGTGAAATCTAATATATGTCAATTTATCTGCTGGTTGCTGTGTGTAGCATATTGTGAGTAAAAGTGTAAACTTCCTCATTTTTTCCATCCTTCACTCATGTCAGAAATGCTAGATGCCTGAGCTGTACAGTCAGAGGGAAAATAACTGAAATGTCCTTTCCTGAATCAATCCTGTCTCTGCTGACATGGCAAGATGTCACACAACCTGAAGATGAAAAATTGCTTACTGCACACAGCAGCAAATTAATAACAGTCCAAACACGGCAGCCAAGCCCTGCAGGTGTTACTCAAACCTGGAGCCCATCAGAACCCAACCCATTAATCCACAGGCTGTACTCTTCCCAGGCTGCTGGTGCAATCCTGCAGTACCCATGAGGGGTTTGCAGCACCAGAGCACAGGGAAATCCACCCCTGGGCACCTGTAAACAAAACCAGTAGAGTCCAGTTTGGAACCTGAGAAGAAAGCTGACGTGGCACCTCATTACTGGGATTTCGAAGCGTCTTTCGAAGCTGGCCTAACTTGCCTCCCATTGAAGTAATTCATATCCCATTAAAGGTAAAATTCACTCATTTGGTTTGAACTCCAGCTGAAAGCAGAGCGCTTCTGAGGGGCCTGTCCAAGGCTAAGAGTCACCACTGACATAACCACAATGAGAGAATTTTCTTTGTTTGGCCACAGCCTGCTGAGGCCTCAGCAGGATCAAAGTCCCACCTTCCACAGGGAAAACCACGGACACTTGCGTTCTCCTGAGTTTTCTATCTAAACACCCAGCGACAGGAAAAAAAGGAATCATCATCGTCATCATCATCATCATCATCATCATCATCATCATCATTATTATTATTATTATTATTATTATTATTATTGTTATCCCAGTTTTGCAGATGGCAGCTGAGGGTAGCACCCTGTCACCTGAAGTCTCTGTTCCTGTACTTTAGAAACATAACACATTTTCCCTTCCAGGATTGCTCTTTCAAGGTATCTGAGACAGTTTGGGAAAAAAGGCTGTTGTGGTACAAATATCTCAGAGCTTATTACTGCTTCCAGTAAAGACAGGGAAATCCAGGGAGGGCAGGAGTGAGCTTGGACTTGTAAAAACAACAGAAAACCCCAATAAAACCCCAGGTGAGCAATTGGATAGGTGCAACCCATAACTCCATCCAGCAACTTGCCAGCCACTGATAGTGTTTCCTCAGTTCTTGGGGTTTCATTTACTTTTGATTTGCCCAACACCACGAGACAAGCAAGTTTGGTTAGTCAAGGACAACGCCCAAGGAAAGCTGTGTACCTAAAAATCAGCAGTGAATTCAGTCACTTGTTCTCTGCCCATCCAGCCAAGGAATAATCAAATCCAGGAGCGCGGGGGAATTCATTCAGTAGATTTGGATTTATGTTAATGAAAGGGAAGAGCTCTAAAGCTTCCCTGCATTAGAATCACCTCAGCACGGGGTCAGCACCTGTGCCAGCCTGTCACACCTCGTCCCTGCCTTCCCTCAACTCTCCTGACTCGGGAGCTATTAAATGGCAAAGCTCTCCAGAGGAGCTTGTGGCCCTCGATGATGAAATATTTGTGCCCATTACAACTGCTGGAAAGTTGGCAAAATCAATTGTTTATGTTATCAGGCAGAAAATTTTCACTTTTTATCTGTAGAATGTTGTCTGACTTCTCCAAAAAGAGGGGGAAAAAAGGTTTTCTGCCACTTATTAAAACTACAGAGCCTCTGCCTGGTAGCTTTCTACTGGGCCTCCCTCAGATCCTTGAGAATCCTGCCTGGAGAATGGCAGCCAGCCCAAATCTACATGAAACTCCTATTTAAATATGACATTCAAAACCAGTCCGAAATGTGACAGGTATACAAGACAACATCTCAGAGGTTTTGCCCAAGAATCTGAACTAAACATTCTTCTGGAATTGAAAAAGGGTTGGTCATTCAGTTTTGAAGCTCTGTTCAAAGGTCTTTGCAATAAGAAGCATATTCCGTGAAACTCCCTGGGGAATTTTGAAATATCAGTTTCTGTATTCATACAAATATTATTTGTGATGTATAAATAAGCTATGATAGATAATATATAATATAAATAATATTTATGTTATTTATTAGATGATAAATGTTCTGCATTTATTTGTCTGCTAAGACACTTTTTTCATGATGTTTGACTACAACAGAAGGATCTAAATAGCATCCTGTCATCACAGGACTGGAACCATCCTTGGCCAAGATAAGGGCTTTTCCTACCTTGAGTTAGGTTTTAAAGTCCTGCATTTTTGGGGTCATCAGATTAAAAGCTGATTAAACACTGGCTAATACCAGCCTTGAGTAAGGGAGCAGGTAAGGTCATTGCCAGGTGTTTCTGTATCCAACTCAAGCAGGAAAACCTGGGAAAATCCATCTCAAAGCTCTTGCAGGATTCACCAGGATCCCAGCAAACATTCCATGAGGGCCTGGGAGCTGAGGGACAGTGCCAGCTTTGACCTCAGCCAAATTCTGTTGGAAAAGAAAAGAATTTGGGGGAAAAAAGCTAGAAGGTGACTGGTGATGTGCTGGTGATGCACTTACTATGCAGGAGGTTCAGCTGCAAGAGCAGAACATTTCCTGCATGAAACAGATTCAGAAATGAAACTGCACATCTTCCACACAGCTTCAGATCTACGGCTGAAAGACACGGCCTGTGCTTCTCTGTCGTGGGATAAGGCTGACCTGGAGCACAGGGGAAGAAGAAAAATGCAGTGATGTGCCAGAGATGATTAATGGGAGAGAAAAGAGAGCTCTTCCCAAACAGCATTAGTGCCCAGGTAGGGGAATTGTGGAAAAGCTTTGGAACACATCAGTGCCCCAGCCAAGAGAGCACACAACAGGTCCAGCCCCTCTGAAGCTTCCTGCTCATTTCGTCTGGAATTCATCCATCACCCCTCCGAAAGACGTCCTCGGAGAATCCTTCCCAGGCTGTGATCTGATAAGCGAAGCCAAATAGGATAACAAGGTAAGGAAAGCTCAAAATACTCCCATTTCAGGTGGAGTCGCTGCGGAGAGGAAAGCAGAGACATTATGCTTTAAAAAGAGACCAGAAAAAAGGTGAGAAAATGCGATATGGATTCTCTCATCTCTGTGCTGATAGGTGCTACTGGCTGCCACCTCATCAAATGATCAAAGAGCTCCTGAAACCATTCACCATCGAGGGCTTTCTGCACAGTGTGCCATGGAGCCCCAGGGGGGTGGTTCAGAGCTGCCTTTGGGGGTGTGGGGCGGCAGAGCAGAGCAGGGAGGTGAAGGGATGGAGCTCCCTGAGCCTCGAGGGACCTGCAGCACAGCTGATCTGAGCCCCACGCTCGGCATTTCCCTGCAAGAGCCCTCTCTCTGAGTGTGAACGAGATCACTCTGGGTTTTTTTGATTCCCCAGCTGACAGATGAGACAATGACTGTGAGCAGAGCATGGCAGCAGCATGCAGCAGCTGATTGCAGCTGCCAGCCTTGCCTTTCTGCACCGCTGTATTTCTGCTTTTCTTTGGTTTGTTTTCTTTGTCTCCATTTCTGTCTGGGACTTGGTACAAACACCACGGTCTGACCACGGGGTCTGCCACGGAGCAACACCCCCAGCACGTCCTTTCACCTGTGGGGGAACTTGCCTTGCTTCCTGCACCAGGATCTTCTCCCAGACGTGGCAATTAATTTCCTCTAAACGAGCTCAACATCCTTGTTAGGCGGAGAACTCAGCCTTTGCTTGAGTTTTGTGACGAGCCTAAAAGGATATTCAGATTTCAGTCGACTTCTGTGGCTTCATCCTATGACAAAAAATTTCCTTATGCAGATCCCTATATAATAAGAGAATAATAATAAAATAAATGCTTTTACATTCATTTCTGTTCCCATTCCACACTCCTGTACGACACATGGTTGAAGACAATATTCCATCTGTTTGGGTGACTTTCCTCCCGCACTGTACCAGCGCCCATTCACTCCAGTCCCCCACAGAGATGGAATTTTTCCAGTCAGTGCTCTCACCAGGACAAGAACCCTTCTGCCTGCACCTCATCTCCTTGCTAACACAAAAATGGTGAAGTTTGCTGTAAAAGCCAATATCTGAGTAACAAGAGAAATGAAACAAATATTTCTGTCTGCATTAAGGAACTTGAATTCCCCCTGCAGCTCCCTGAGCCGTTGACAATCATTACCCTTGTTCCTTCATGCATTGTTTTTGCCAGTGCTCATTATTAATCCTGTTCTTCCTGCTGCTGGATGGATTTCAAACCATCCCATGCAACAAAGAAAAGTAAATTGAAATTAGCATTATCTAAACCTCTAATTAAAGTGGTATTAATTTTTCTTCGGTGAAAAATTAAAGGGAAAAATCGCATTCTTGAAAAAAGAAAATATGTTGTCACATTTAAAAGTCAAAGTTAACTATGAATTATGGATCATGTGAAATAAAGCAATACAAAAGTACCCACCAGGCCTATATCCAAAGTAAAAATGAATTTATGACAAAGCTGATATTGACCCATCATTTATAAGGTCTGTTAAATTCATCTTAGACTGGGCTTCTAGTGGAAAATGATTTATTAAAAAGTAATATAAAATGCAATGAAATAGATTAAGTCTCTTTTTGAAATATTGTTATCCATTAGATCTGGTAAATTCAAGTCTGTTAAAACATGAAATACCACTTCAGCAGATACTCCCGCTCCCACCTAAATGTGGTGTTGCTAATGCTCAGTCCCTTATGGTGAAAAACCTTTGTCAGGAGAAGAGATGGCACTAATGATTTTATTTATTTGGGGGTTTTAAATCAATCATCTTTAGGATATCTTAACAATCGCAGATCTTTCCTGCCTCCGCCAAGAATGCAGATTCGATCGAATTTAGCTGCAGGAGTGAGGCAGCTCGTGTCCCACTCAGATAAATGCTCGGGGAAACCAAAAGTTTAAAGGGAGCCAAGCGCTCAGGGGCAGAGCCAGGCTCGGAGGGAAAGCTCCCGTGCATTGCCTGCGCTGCCTGGCAGGGTCTCTGCTCCCCAGCCTGCTGCAAGCACTGAGAGAGCTCGGAGGGAAAGCTCCCGTGCATTTCCTGCACTGCCTGGCTGGGTGTCTGCTCCCCAGCCTGCTGCTGCAAGCACTCTGAGAGCTTGGAGGGAAAGCTCCCGTGCATTTCCTGCGCTGCCTGGCTGGGACACTGCTCCCCAGCCTGCTGCAAGCCCTGTGAGAGCTCCGAGGGAAAGCTCCCGTGCATTGCCTGCGCTGCCTGGCTGGGACACTGCTCCCCAGCCTGCTGCAAGCCCTGTGAGAGCTCCGAGGGAAAGCTCCCGTGCATTGCCTGCGCTGCCTGGCTGGGACACTGCTCCCCAGCCTGCTGCAAGCCCTGTGAGAGCTCCGAGGGAAAGCTCCCGTGCATTGCCTGCGCTGCCTGGCTGGGACACTGCTCCCCAGCCTGCTGCAAGCCCTGTGAGAGCTCCGAGGGAAAGCTCCCGTGCATTGCCTGCGCTGCCTGGCTGGGACACTGCTCCCCAGCCTGCTGCAAGCACTGAGAGTGCTCGGAGGGAAAGCGCCCGTGCATTTCCTGCACAGCCTGGCTGGGTCTCTTCCCCCCAGCCTGCTGCTGCAAGCACTGGGATTCATCTCTTGCAACAAATCTCTGGTGGAGGGGCTTGACTGGTTTATAGCCTTGCTCCTCTCTGTGTTCCAACAATAGTAATTCTGTTGTAATGACTCCTGTAAAGATATCGTTTGAATAGTAATGTTTTATCGGTTTTACTTTCGCCTATTTTCCAGAATAATCCATTCTCTTATCTCACTTTTACTTTTCAGCCTTTGAACATTTCTAAGCTTTAGTGTTTGTGCATAACACAAAATCTCATGGCCACGGGAAAAGCGGTGCCTCTTTTTTAATTTATTCATAATTAAAAATCTCGTGTTAGTGACAGTTTTCAAATCTGACACGACATTTTTATAATCTATTTAATATCTCGAAAGGTTTCTCTGCACTGCAGCCTGGGAATTATGCAAATTAAGAGGAGAAAAAAAGCACTACCTCAGTGTTGTTTAATCATAAAGCTATGACTGAAGAATTATTATTGTTTTTATTATAGGAAAACTGCATTACAGGGTTTTGCCAAAAGCAGGTGATAGCTCAGTACATTCTGCACTGCAAGAGTTCTCCTTCTCACACAGATAAAATCAGATTCACTGCCACTGCAAATATGCCTGGCCTCAGTCCAAAGCTGGTGTTGAAGTTAATAGAAAGACTCTGTAATGGGCCTGGGATCAGGCCCTTTGTAAATATAATTGACTGTCATCCTTTCCTCCCATTTATTTCCGAGCCTCCTGGCATTTCACCCTGCCAGCTCTCACACACGCAGACTGTGGGCACAGCCCTGTGCCCAGCCTGGACTGGAGGGGCCACAGGGCTGCAAAGTGGGTGCTAAATGGGCAGGTGGTTCTTGATAACGACTCCACAAAGTTTTCATTTTGCGCCTCTGCAGTTAATTACTGAATTCTTTTCCCTATATTGGGCTGGGATTCGTGGCTCCCTCGGTGCAAGAGCAGCTCTGAAATGCATCACAGAGCCAATCCATGCATCTCATTTATCCCTGAGTGCAGATTCGCTGTGGCAGAGGCAGGCACAGGCAGCTCAGCCTCTCCACAGAGCTCTGCTTACAATAAAATAATGCAGTTTGATGGCATGAGGGGCTGGTAACTCACAGAGCCATGCTGCTCTGTCACCCGGCTGCAGCAGGGCAAGGGCAGGGCCGAGCTCTGGCCTTGTTTTGTACAGTCAAGGGGAGGCAGAAGGAGAGAGCCTGGCCTATATTTGGAAATCCCGGGGCTGCCAGTGGAAAAGGATGGACAGGAAGAGAGGATTATGCATTCCTTGAGCAATCACTGCAGCCACTGGAGCTTTGGGGGGAGTGGAAGTAAACAGTGCTGAGCGCCTGAGCGAGCAGCCCCGAGCCCAGCCCTGCAGCCAGGTGATTTATGGAATATTTGCTTTCCCTGGCCAGCCAGCCAGCAGTTGCCTTTAAGCTGCCATCATTTCTGTGTCACTGGAGAGTCTATTATTGCTCCAATCTCTTACTCATTTTCACTCTGCTCTTTCTGATAATCGAGGGCCAGGCAGGATTCATTACACCGAGGCTGTCCCGGGGCTCCTGCAATGCCTGCCACTAGCAGGTGTCCTTGGCCTTGGAAATCCTTTCTCTACATATGCCCAGGTGGCCCCAAATTGTATTAAGCTCAGTTCCGTGGTGCCTGTATTTTCTTAGTGTCTTCTGTAAGATCCAGAACTGGACAGTTCATCCACCAGGAGTCCCTCCCAGACCTGTGCAGAAGAGCTCAGGCCACGGCAAGCCTGGGGGCAGCCAAATAAAACTGCCTTGTTTCTCTCGGATAGAGCACAGGGCACTTCATCTGGGGGACATCTGTTGCCAGCTGATCAGTTTTGTCTTCAGACACCAAAGCTGACCCGAGGCTCTTTCTTTCCTGTCATTTCCCTTGATGAGAAACGAGAGTGGAAGAGGAGAAGTGGAATCGGTGCGAGGGAGCGATGCAGTGCAGCGTGTGTGAGTGCTCCTGTGCTTCCAGCAGCCCAGGACCGAGCTCAGCGCCACGGATTTTGAACAGATGGCACTCAGGAATGAGCTGTCATTCCAGCCCCTCCGTGGTGGAGCTGAGGATGGTCCCTGGGGAATGACTGGCCCCTGGGCTCTGGCTAGCAGCTCCTGCTGGAGCTGATGAGTTGCCCAGCTTGTGTTGGTCCTACCCTGTGAGATTGTCTTGGGTTGCAATATGTAACCAAAAAAATTTTATTCTGTTTTCATCTGTTAAAACTGGTTGAAAGATATTTTCATCTCTTGTAACTCCAGGGGAAGGAGGGCGGGTGCCTTCTGTTAATGGGTCACTCGTTAAAACCAGATGGGGCAGTGCTTCCTTATCTCGTCCTGCACCCATCC
>WEIT01033048.1:41868-105789 GCA_013389985.1 Dryoscopus gambensis | reverse complement strand
ACTGGACCCATCCTGTCACCACCGGACCCTTCTACAGGATCACCTCTGCTCCAACGGAGCCACATCTGCCACTCCAGGAGGACTCATTTTGGACTGCTCCCCACACCCTAACCAACAGGGTGTCAGGTCGTGTTCTGACCCTGTCAGAGTTTCTGGGATCATTTGTTTGTTGTTGTTCTATCCTCTGTACCACTACCTTTGTAGTTTGTAATATTCTTAGTAAAGAACTGGTATTCCTATCCCCATATCTTTGCCTGAAAGCCCCATAATTTCAAAATTACAGCAATTCGGAGGTGGGGGGGTTACATTCTCTATTCCAAGGGAGGCTCTGGTTTCCCCTGGCAGTCACCTGTCTTCTAAACCAAGACAGAGATGCACCTCGTGGCCCAGGCTGCTCCGCCCCGACCCCGAAGGGAAGCTGAGCAGTGATTTCTGCGAGTGCTGGGTCCTGTCCCACAGCTTCACCCAGCAGTTCTGAGCTCCACAGCACCCGGCTTTGCTCGCTGCAGTGCTGAGCTCGCCGCTGCCTTGCGAGCTCTGTGCCCAGGGTAAAGCATGGTTATACTGCAGAGCTGGGAAAGCTCTTTCTCCAACCGAGCTACAAACCTTCCCTGTTTCTAATACAGCTGCAATTTGTGCCAGGCTGCAGCAGCTGCACCAGTGGCAAAGTGGACTCCAGTGTGGGTGTACAGAACACAGCTCGTGTGTTCATCCTGCTGGAAACTGCAATGACTCCTGAATATATGATTTTAAATGCCATACTTTCACTAGTCTTATCATAGTTTGCAAGTATCTGATGGCAGATACTAAGTTCCATACCAGAATAATTCTTATACAGCTGAGAAATACCTTTAGCATAATTTATGAAGGTTGCTTAGCTGGTATTTACAGCAGCTGCAGTAAATCCAAGATGCAGCTTCAAACACAACTCACAGCATCTCCCTAAGATGTAACCTAATACTGTCAGGGAGTGTCAGCTTTAAACAAATAACTCAACACAACACTGTACTAAATAAAGATTATGACAATCTAATGCTGATCTTCAAACTTGAGATGTTTAGACACAAGAGAATTGTTTTTTTTCTTTTTTAAAAGAAGAAGGTCAGGCAGAAAACCAGTATTCCAGAGGTCCATCGGTTCACAGCCCTCAAGCATATTCTGCTACATCTTGAAATTTCACTACACAGAAAACATTATGACCATTTATCTTGTCCTGCCAGGAGGGGAACAGGAAAGATGATGCAGCATCTAAGTTTTGGTGAAGCAAATACCAGCAATTTCACTGCTTGTAGAAAATAATGCCCCAAAATTGCAAAGTTACGCTGGATTAATTTAATTATAAAGCCCACGGTCATTGCATTGCCTTTTATTGCATTTAACAAGCTCATTTATCTTATTCTTTCGGTGTAATCATCTTCTATGCTCTATTTTCACATAATGTCGGTGTTACAGCAATAACCACAAGCCCAAAAACCATAATCCCCCCTCATCCCACCACAATTCATTCCTCAGCAGCCAAAAAGGGTTCAGGCCTAACGCGAGGCAGAGCAGGGCAGGGATGATGCTGATGTCCCACAGCAGCTCGGTACCAGAACCAGAGCCTGGAGCCTTATCTGTGAGATAACACTGCCCCAGAAATAAACCCCAGGTGTGGGCAGCGGGTGGATGAGCACACACCAGCTTGCAGCAGGGACAAGGGACAGGCCCAGGCTTCCCCAAATTGCCAGAGCTGCTCCTTCCCAGGGGCAGGGGCGTGTTCAGAGACGTGTGGTGCCTTTGGAGATCCAGCTCGGAGAAGGAAGGAAAGGGGTCAGCAGTCCCCTGAGCAATGTGGATTTGGAAAAGAGGGTGAAAATTCCTCATAAGAGAACCTGAGAAATGTTTTCTCTCTGGGAAAAAAAACCTCAACAAACTAAACCCGCCCCCCAAAAGGACAGGATTTAATGCTTTGATGACAATCAGATTCTAGTTCAATGGTAATGATAGCACTGCTTTTCAAAGCAAGGTCTGCCCTTTTCTCCCACTCCCACCTCTCTTTAACTTGATTAATCAATTTTGCCACTGTAAAGACTCGAGAGAGGCCTTTTTGCCATTTTAAATGCATTTCCCATTTGCTGGGAAGTCAAAATGCACTTTGTGGTGCTCCACAAAGGCAGTTCCAGAGGCTGGAGAAGGGAGGGCAGCAGGAGCCCTGCACAGTTTCACAGAACAACCACTGGAGCTGTGTTTGAAACCTGCCCGCTTGCACACTCATCCGTCTTCACTGAAATATCAACCAAGACTGAGCAAACAAACACCTCACTGGCATCCCTGCCTTCCCAGGTACCACACACCCAGAGCCCCAGGAGGGGAGTCCTGAAATTCAATTTTGCGTGTTCCGATTACATTATTTGAGACAACACCTTCACCAAGAGATACATCAGGATCTCTGAGGTGAAACTTCTATAAAACACAAAAAAGGGAGGTTTTTCTCCTGCAGAACAGCTGTTCTCCTTTACCTGTGCCTCCAGGAATAGGCCATTTTATAAATAGTTTTCACTTCAGCAATTAGGCAAGATGTCTTACCAGCAAGCAAATGTTTCAGCAGCCTGTATGATTGCCTGAATAGAGTTCAAACACTCTTCATCCCACTGCTTTTATCCGCCAGCCTGGAATTACATCCCTGTTTCTTAATGCTAAATGCAAATTTCATTTTCTGGTTTGTCCCATCTCCCCTCTGGTATCAGATTTCTCCCCTTTTGTCCCTGCTGTGGCAAGGTTGTGATGATGCCTCGTGGCTAACCACATCTTTGGATACCACTGTAAAAGCTGGCCTTGGGAAGATGGTATTGGTGAGAGGAGGCAGGATAATAAATTGTGAAGCACATTATTATGAGACCAGCAACAGCTTAGGTAAATAATTAGTGTCTTGCCTTCTGCCACGACAAGGTGTGAATCAGAGGTAACTTGTCATGCTTCAGCCAAAAACAATCGTTCAAGCATAACTCAGACATCCATGGGGGAGAAACAGATTACAGCCCCTGCCGCTGTTTGTTTTTTATTCTCCTGGCTCTGCAGAAAAGAAAATATGATATTCCAGCTGACTGGGATCCCTGACGGAATGCGAGGGCTCATAACAAGTGTATCCACTGAGCCGGTATCTCCCACCACTGGAAAAAATAGAAGGGCTGCTTGTGCCAGAGCTGTGATTGCAGCGATGTGAAATCATTGCCCTGCCCTCCTCGGGCAGCTGGGCAGGGACCCCGGGCCTGCTTCCAGTGGCTCTGTGGTGGCTCAGTGCCTCCCACTCCCCGGGCCAGGTGGGCTTGTGCTGCTGGTGCTACTGGCTACATAACTGGGAGCTGATCTCGTGCAGAGAGTGCTGACTTAATGCCTAGTGAGATTAGGGAAATAATTAATTGTGTCTCTTCAAGACATCACTGGCTGGGGGAGAAGGGAGACTGCTCTTCCTTGGGAGCAGGGAGAGCACACCACTGAGGGGTGTTGACCTCACCAGAGGCTGGGCAAGGAGGGAACAGCTTTTCCTCTTGCACATCTGGGGTGGAGAAGCAGGGACAAAAGGAGAGCACTGCAGAAGTGACCAGAGATGTCTGGAGCCCCCAGCAGTGGCCACTGGCCCTGGCCCTTTATGGACCTGGTGGCCTCTGACTGACCCTGTCTGCACACCATGAAGGTGCAAGGGTTTGGAACAAGTAACTTTTGGTTTTTTTCTGGGTTTTGGTGTTTCTGCAGCGCTGATGCTTCTCTGGACAAGCCTTGGGGTGTCTGCAGAAGTCCTGGTAGTGTAGACACGATGCCAGGTGGGACCCAGCCAGCATCAAACACCATCAGGACCTGGGGAATGCTTTGGGGGCATGTCCAAAGGCATCCAACCACTCCCCCCTCGCTCCCCCTCGGGGCACAAGGAGAGTTACTCTGGCCAAAAACCAGCAGGGAGAATAAGAGACAAGGAGTTCTGTATTTTTATATTAATGCTAATATTTTTAAATGATCGTGCTCTAATTGCTCAGGAAACCGTTACTTAAATGTAAATTCCAGAAGCAAAGGAAGATAAAACAGGCATTCAAGGCACATTTGGTTTGCACTGAATTAAAAAAAAGGAATTATCTCTTCAGCTGAACTGGTTTGCTAGCCTGCAAAAATGCTGCAGATTCCTGAACCTGACGTGTAATGCTCTTCTGTGATTAGATTATTAGTTTAATGAATAAAAAAATCATCTCAATGTTTTCTTTCTGATTTTGCTGCATAGATTAAAGAAGGAAGCAAGCTGGGGAAGGGTCATACATGAGCAGTTGGGTTTAACTTAGGAATCCATCAGAACCACACTTTAGTAGGCAACTGCAACAACAGCCACTCCCTAAGAATCAAGAAAAGGTGTTTTCAGTAAATTAAATAAGACAAGCAAACCCCATGTTCTGGACTGAAAGGGCAATGCTCTGCTGGGGTAGGGTGGAGTGAGGAACAAGGTGAGAAGAAACAGTCAGAGGTGTGTGGGACCATGGAAAAGCAATCACAGGACAGAAAAAAATCCTCAGAGGTTTCCTGCTCAGATCCCATTCCCAAGATGTTCAGAAACTCCTGTTTCCTGTGGTTCCCTGAACGCCTCCTGAGGCAGCAGGAGCCTGGGGATGTAGCTTTGCTCAGCTTTATGGATGCTGCCTGCAGTGCACACACCCACACCTGCAGCCTCGTGCATGAATGCGCTCCTGACCCCGACACAACGCCTGGAGGCTCGGAAAGAGGAGCTCAAAATCCAGATCACATCATGGTTTAAAATATCTTATCTGGGCAGCTCAATAGGCAGAGCTCTGGTCTTGACCTCGAGCCCGAGTCGCGTTCCTCACAACACGTCCACGAGTTATTCACCGTGCGTGGTTTCCTCTGTGCTGCACTTTCACCGTCCAGTGCCAGCAGGCACCTCCTGAGCCTCTGGAAATCAGTCTGAACCACTGACTGTGTCTCGGGGAGAGAGGTCACTTTGTCAGGAAAGAATACTTGTTGGTTTTATTACTGAAATTTCATGTTAAAAAAGAAGAGCAAGCAAATGCTGCAGAGGTCTCGGTCCTTCCTGACCGGCAGGAACATTGTCAGAGTGCAAAACTTCTAAACCCCAGTGCTCTGGAAATAAAGAGACTAGACTTGGAACTATTTATAATTATTTAATTGGGACTCTTCAGTTAATGCTGCATTAACACTTTGCATAATCTAATCTCTGCCTCACACAAGTGCTATTTTAAGCTCTAAAATTTCATGTCGCAATTTTCAGGATAAAGAATTTTGATTGTAATGATAGAGCAGAGACTGGTTGAGAAAAGTGACACGAGACAAGAATGCAAAGCTGTGATTTCCCTCCCTGGCCACAGCTTTTCTCTTGCACTGTGCTCCATGGAATAAGGAACCTGCAATTAGATTAATCCTACGATTGATTCCAAAAGGCTCAATGATGAAAAACAACTGTACAGAACCAACATTTAGGAAAAGAATCAAAGACTATTTATGCACCAGTAGCTTTGTTAAAAACAGGGGGAAAAGCCCATTCAAGCCAGAGGAACAAGCCCAAGGTTTAATTTATATAAATTGCAGCCACCTGCTCATTCAATTTCCAAAAGAAAGATTTTTCTGCATGCTCTAAATCAATTTCTCCAGCTAAAGGAATCTCTGGGAGTCTCACTCATTTAATCTTCCATCTGAGGTTGCCAACCTTTCCCCTTTAGCTGCAGATATGATTAGTAAATTAGGGAGTGATTACCTTCACCCAACCAACCTGTCTGTAGACAACCAGATTCACACATCCATTCAGTGCAACAATACGGAAAAAAAGGGATAAAGGCAGGAAATCTAATAAAGTATTGATTGTTAATGTTGGGAACTGGATTAATGCTGGAGGAATAAAATTCTGCCCTAGAGCCTGGGGAGCTGCTGGGACCCTCAGCCTGTCCGGATCTCTCATGTGGCACTAAAGCTTTTCCTCAAGGTGTGTTTCCAGCTGGTTGTCCCCAGCAGAAAACCAGTGAGTGTCACTTCAAAGATACAGAAGTCAGTGGAAATAATATAAAGAACAGATCAATGTTCCTGGTTCATAAAACCCCTTCAGTGAGGGCTTGCTTTGCTGTGTTTTGCAGGAACAGGCTTCTCCACGGGGAGCTGGGTTTCTAAACCCACTCACAAGGGACTCGCACGATCCAAAGTGCTGCCCAAAGAACCAGACAAATGTGGTTTTTCCTCCACAGGTCATCTATTGCCTCAAGCAGGCGAGTTTGTCTTTGGTCTGGAGCTGTTTGCAGGTCACCAGAACATCTGGGACTCAATTCCTGGGCCCAAACCATCCCTTGTGTAAGGCCACAGACGCACGGGGACAGCGAACCCTGCTGATCTTTGCGATGCCTTTACAAGCACTTTGCAAATATTTCCTCAAAAATATTTCAGACATGCTGTCTTGGAGGGATCACTCGTAGCAGGATATATTTAGGAACTGAAGGATGCTGGACTAGGACTGACAAATTTGGACATCTCTCTGTCACTTCCAATCACAACTCGTAGTAGAAGAGCAAGGGAGGAACAGGATTGGATTTACAAGCCGCTGTTGTTTTATGCCAGTTGGTATTCTCCATTGCTGCTGCTCGTGACTCAGATTTCTTTACTATTTAGATACTTTATTCCCTAAAAGTATGCAAAAAGGAACCCACTGCCAAGAGCTTTTACAATTTAAAGCAGGCTTGTGGCAGAACTGGCGGAGTGAGCGCGGTTCTTTCCTGCTGAGCTCTGAGATGTGTCATCAGCATGGGCAAAGTTAAGGAAAGGATTAAGGAAAACACGTCCTTCTCTGAATTTGATGTGCACCGTGCCATCCCTGCCTGTTACACGCAACCCAGTGCCCAGACGCCCAGAAATCTTCACACCCAGTAAACAACAACCATGCTCTGCCTGAGAGGAACTCTCAGATTCTGTGAAGCACTCACACCACGTCACAAACCCACACCAGCATGAAAAAGCAGGGCTCTGGGGTCTCAGTTATCAGAGAAATTTAACAACTTCAGGTATCTTTTTCCCTTTTTTCTATAAAATTTTGCAGGTGGTGGAGCGTGTGGGAGATGAGAGGTGGTGCCTCTAAACTTCCCTCTGCATTTTAATTAAGCCTGAATACTAAAAATTAAAAAGCTATTTGCTAAGATTAGCATAACTTTGAAAAAAATTGTCAAAGCAAAATCAAATGAAGCGACTTTCTGCCATGATTTGCCAGTGACTGAGTACAGTGAGGGAGGTCACAGGTGGGGTCACTCCCTCACTCCAGGGGAGCTCAGAGCGCCTCTGCCCAGGTCTCATCCTCATGTGTGGCCTCATGAAAACTCTCTAAAATACATTTTAACATCTGATAAGGGGTGCTTTACATTCTGGCTTGTGTACACGTCAATACCCTCACTTATAGTGCATATTTGTTGTTTGTGGCTGGTGATCCTGGTTTATCAGCTAACATTAATGTAAGTTATTCAGCCGTGCAGCCCCAGAGCTTGTGCTGCATTGTCCAGCAGTCATGAGATGGGGGAACCCTCCTGGTTCTGCCGAAGGAGGGAGCAGGAATTTAAGAACTCAGAGCAGAGGGATTTTCTATCATAGTCAAGCATGCACACACTGAAACAGGCGTGGCCTTGCCCATGGCTTGTTCAGCAGTAGATTTATGATGATGCCCAGATGTACCTTGGACTCTAAACAGATCATTACCTTAAAGCTAAAAACATTTGGTTTTGGAAGAAAATTACCACCATTTAGAATTTAGAGCTGACACTTCCTCCAAATATTTTTACAAACAATTTTGTGACGCTTTCTCCCTATTTTTTTTTTTTCATTTTCACAGTGTTGGGATCAAATCTTAACAAGAATTTTAGTGAACTGCTTCTGATTTCCCAACCAGTCCTTTATAGTTTTACTTCCCCCTTGCATAAAATCTTTAGCATTTCCAGCTCCTACAAAAACAGATAGGAATTTGGAGGGCTCTGCTGTAAATATGCAAGTCAAATTCCCTTAAGCACAAGCCAGTGGAACTTGGATACTGCTGTTCCACTCCAGTGCTCATCTCATTTGCAGCCCAGGCCACGACTTGGGATGATTTTTTTTTAAAGAGCAAAATGACAAATAATTGCAGGTAATGCCATGCAACTTACCATGAAATCAATACAGCAAAGTGAGGGAGGAATATTAAAAGCGAGAGCGTTTCCCTGCTCGTGGTGGAATGTAGCACACAGCAGACATGGTTATGGAATAAAAACATTTGACTGGATTACAAGACATTTGCTTTTGGTCTCAGGGATGTTATGGCACAGCTCTAGCTCCATCAGGAGGCATCATATCCTCGTGTTCCATCCCTGTTCTCTCAGGGCTTTCACGCTGGGCTGTTGAATTGGAAAAGACTTGACCATAATCTTTTATAACTATAAATACCAGTGCAGGAGACAGGGAGGAAAGGACGCACGGTAAAATAAAGAAAACCACGTTGAGAATCACGCAGCTGCTGGAAAGGGCAAACCCCAGCTGGTGCAGAGATGAGTATGTTCCATTTCTTTCAGGATTTGCTTTCATTACCTTCATAATGACTAAGCCTCCATTTGGTTTGCAGGGACTTTTGAACCTAGAGCACCCAAATGTTGTATTTATCAAAATATTTATCAGTGAAGATACTGATCCCGCTGCCAGCAAGAGCAGAACCTAATCTTTATGTCAGCCAACAGCAGGGAATAATGTCTGCAACCCCAAAACCCCTTCCATGGGAAAGGTCAGGACTGGCTGTGAATGTGACCTGACAGAAAATGATAAAAAATGCCCCAACCCCCTGTGCTAAAGCAGGAAACCCACTCTGAGGGGTTCCCACTGCTACGGGAGCTCAGAGACAGCTTCATTACAGAGGAGGGCAGAGCTACAAGGCTTCTACAGCCACACATAATCTGTGCAGAGAATCACAAATGATCAGGGGTAGAATTAACTTTAATTAGATTGTATTTAGAAATCTCAGTTTTTGTGGACAGAAGGTGCTGGAGAAAAACAAATGCCTTGTTTTTAATTCACCCTATCAGGCCTTTCATTTGTAGCACATATTCTGCAGAAGAGCAGAGTGCAGAGGGATTTGGGCAGCGCCCAGGAGCTACCAGATATCTGCTTTATTCTATTTCTTTTCATAAACTTGAGGCAACTTCATGAGTGTGGGTCTGATGCCCCTGGCAGGAACAGCATCAGAGAAACCTGCAGATGTACACCAGTGTAAAACTGGGAGCTCTTAGATCCAGCATCACATCTGCCATTTGTTGTGTTCTGAAGGGGAAAAAACCCAGTCTGAACCTTCATATTTGAAAGTAAAATTTTTTTTAAGAAAAGTCAATTATAAAAATCCCACTTTCAACTTTTATTCCCCTTGCACAGAGGGAGAAAATATTACAATCACCTAATTCCAGATCAAGCACTTCTTACCTAAGGATTTTAAGACCAAAGCAAAGAACTCTGTGCCCTTCACTCCCCAGGACTGTTCTGGAGGCAGAGGACAGGTCTGAGGAGAGCTTTGCATCGAGGGACTGGGGTTTGTGTGGGAGGAACCTGCAGGGGATGCCACGCTCCCCTAGCAAAGCTGCGATCTCCCAGTCCCTTCCCGCGAGGAGGAAGGCTCAGGCAGACTCGAGAGAGGCAGAACTGAGTGAGGGACTGGACATGCTCTCCCTGCAGATGTGGGATGCAAGTTTACCCTTGTTTTCAGAGGCAGGAATGATTAATGGAGTACAAGCAGAGGAGACATGAGTGAACTTTAACAAACTCTGGAGCAAGCTGAGAGATATGATTTGTGAGCTGTGTTCTCTCTGTGGGCCTTTCCCATCGCTGCATCATAAATATGCACGCCGGCTACAAAATGAGACACAGAATTCTGTCGTGGCCTTAAAATCTCTGATCCTCCTCCCTCTTCATCTCGCCTGTCTGTGCATGTCTTGCCCTCTTCTCTGGATAATTTATGGGCGTGTTCTCTTTATAAGCTAAGCTGGAGGAAGGAACATAAGAACTCCTCCATGGGCACTGTGAATGCCAATGAACTCCAGGACCCAGCTGCCACTCACACATCTCCTGCTCCTGCCAGGCGTGATCCAGGTAGGGCACATGGCAATTTCTATATCTGCCCCAAGGAAGGAGCAGTTTATGGCTGCCCTGAGAGGCACAGCAGGGATTCAGCGAAACCTCAGCCTCCTGTTCCTCAGATTTTTTCCTGTGGAGCAGCTGACCTCTCCTCCTGCATGCTGGAGAGGGGAGCTGACGAGAGGAAATGTTGGTGGTGCCGGGCAGTGAGAGCTGGGACAGTCACTGCCTGGGACCCAGGGCCCTCAGCACCTCTCACAAACTAATTAAGCTCAGGGAATAATGCTCTGCAAATGAGGGGATTGAGGTGGGTTTGGTACAAGAAACTGCTTTTCATGGCCTTGATTGCTGTACAGCTTGCAAATGTGCTTAAAAAATCCAAAAGGAGTCTATCCCTGCTTGTTCATTCCAACCTAAGTCAGCACAGAGCCTCATTGACTTCCACTTGCAAATTTAGAGCCTGTAGTCACTTAAAACCCAAATCAAACAAATACTGATCTATTACTGCTTAGCAGAGCTGGAATGAAGAAATTTCTAAATGAAAAAAGTCTCTAAAGTCATCGAGTGAAAACAGAAATTGCACCATAATGCTTTATTTTTTTCCCAGAAAGAAATATCAGGGAAATATTATCTTGCTTGAAATATAATTGTCATTTTTAATCCAGCTATGTGAGAGAATACGATCCATTCAGATGGAGGGCCCTTTTGTCAACAGACTGTAAACTAATTTTAAAAAAATAGAAAAGAACTCTTTGATTTTAAACTGTAGATAAAAGTTAAACCCACAAAGCAGCTGAGAGGGAGAGAGCAACCAATCATTCCCCGACTTCCCAATGCAGCTAATTGCCTCCAGCACCATCTTAGCACTACGGAACAAATCAGAAATCAAAAGCTATTTAATGTCAACACATCCAAACTATAGCCCTGGTTTTCACCAAATTATTAGAAAGCAATGCTCTTTAATTCAGCAATGGATCTTGCATCAGATTACAGCCTTCCCCAAGCTTTGGCAATGCACCAGGACAGCGAACGCCAGCTTTGGTTCCACTGAGAACATTCCAGTTCTTGGAGTCCAGAGACAGCTCCGTTTGCTGTGTCCCCAGAGGCCTGGTTCACCCCCACGGGCACTTGGCACCCGAGTAAAGAAGTTCTGTCCCAGCCGTGCTTTCTCTCCCTTCACATTTTCCAGGTGTCCCAGGACCAATGCACAGGCAGCCCAAAGGTCCGAGGTGCAGCCCAAAGCTCCGAGGTGCAGCCCAAAGCATGGCCCAAAGCTCCGAGGCACGGCCCAAAGGTCTGAGGGGCAGCCCAAAGCTCCGAGGCGCAGCCCAAAGGTCTGAGGCACAGCCCAAAGGTCTGAGGCGCAGCCCAAAGCTCCGAGGCGCAGCCCAAAGCTCTGAGGCGCAGCCCAAAGCTCCGAGGCGCAGCCCAAAGGTCTGAGGCACAGCCCAAAGGTCTGAGGCGCAGCCCAAAGCTCCGAGGCGCAGCCCAAAGCTCCGAGGTGCGGCCCAAAGCTCCGAGGTGCAGCCCAAAGGTCTGAGGCGCAGCCCAAAGCTCCGAGGTGCGGCCCAAAGCTCCGAGGTGCAGCCCAAAGGTCTGAGGCGCAGCCCAAAGCTCTGAGGCGCAGCCCAAAGCTCCGAGGCGCAGCCCAAAGGTCTGAGGCGTAGCCCAAAGCTCCGAGGTGCGGCCCAAAGGTCTGAGGCACAGCCCAAAGCTCTGAGGCGCAGCCCAAAGCTCCGAGTTGCAGCCCAAAGCTCCGAGGCGCAGCCCAAAGCTCCGAGGTGCAGCCCAGTGACGTTTTCAGTTGGTCTCTGCTCTTTCCCTCCCTTCCATTCAGAGCCATTTCTCCACTTGTCATTAATGATTGTTCAGGGAACAGAAATCCAGAGCTGCAGATCTCGTGTTACCTCCCTCAGGCCAGTGAGTGGCACTGGCACAGTGCAGGGGTGAGAAGAAAATCCATTTAAATTCCTTCCCGAAGTCATGGAATATTCTGGCCCTTGGAACCCCCCTCACCCATCTCTTGCACTCAGTGTGCCACAAAACGTGGGTCGGAGGAGATTTTTCTAATTAACTATTTATCCAGAGGGACAGGTTTATGAGTGACCAACTTCTGCCAAGGAAGGGGTTGGGAAAGGGAGCCAAATAAAATGAACTGTGGTGCATAAAGATTCCTGTCTAACTTCCCACCAGGCTGGAAGTTTCCTGTTCTTTTAGGTTTTGAAGTGCATGAGGAAGTTCTGGACTCTAAGTAAATGTAAAATCTTCAGCTCTCCCTTAAGAGAAGTGGGTACCTTTGGGTTTTTTTGAAAATGCAAATATTTCTGAATAACAGAAAAATCAGTTTCTGCCTGTTTCTGCCAGATCCACACTCAAGAGCTCCAAGTTTCTTCCAGCAGAGGGCTGTGGGATGCTCACCACACCTCCCAGGCAGCTCATTGCAAGGTTCTTGCAACCAACTGTGACTTTCACCCCAGGGACAGATCTGCTGCACTCAGAAATGGAATATATGTTTAGCCAGGAATTCTCATTGTACATAAGAGCTCATTTTATTTCTCTGACTTTGTGCTTTCCTTTCAGAAGTGTGCATTGTGCAGGCACCTGCAGCTGCGTTTAAAGCAGTTTGGTTTCACACAGGCAGCCTTTCTTCTCAGCTTTGTTTCAAGTAGAAAAGTGAGTTCTGGGTTGGTAAAATATATCCAGTATATCAAAAGATGGCAATTATTTAAAAGCAGCAGTTTCCCAATAACATTTTTACAGCACAGAATTTGCTCTTTGGCTGCTTCTGACATTAGATCATGTTCTGGAGACTTTGCAGTGATTGTGTTTTGAACCAGGGGTGGCTCTGCCTCCCTGAGTCCAAAGCCTGGAGCAGGACGGGCTGTGCGTGGGGCAGAGGGCAGGAGCTCCAATCTGCTTCCCTGTGGTTCCCATCCCACTCCCCCACGATGGTCTGGATATCCGCAGTGTGCCCGAGCACACCGCGTCAGTCAAGGGATCCTAAAGGTGCTCTGCTGCCCGTCTCCTCTCCAAAACACATCTAAATTACATCAAAAGCCAGGGAACAAGCACAACAAGACACCAAAACCTCCTCTAGTAGCAGTGAAATATGTGTCAGAAAAGAAAATAGAGATTAGCTTCAAGTTTTGGGGAAGTTATCAAATAACAGCAAAAAGTGGGTTCATGCCCAGCAAATAAAGTTCAACTGAAAGTCCTCATTCCATTGAACACTTTGGCTGGTGGAGTGTCCTCCTAATCCTCCTCTCCTGGAACAGCTTCAGTATCATCCCCTCAGCTCCAGGGGAGCCAGGCCCATGGCACAGCCAGAGACAGGCAGCACAAACAACACAGAAATGGGGGCTTTTCCCCTCTGGGCTGTAACTGCAGCCCCTGTGACATGTTCAGAGTAGTGCCTGACCTCTGGAAGGTCCAAGATGGCAACAGGTCACAGGCTTCCTTCAACACTTTTAGCTGTGTGGGCGCTCTGGGAAATATTTCTGAAGATAATGAATTAATCAGCAATCCACAATTCATTCAAATTATCTTTTCAGGGTGGAGGCCCTCCACAGATTTTCTATGAAACAAGAGAGCAGAATTTTTCTGTCTTTGTGTGTATGTGTGTGTGTGCACCACACCAGGTTTTGCACAATTTGGCAGCTTGAGCAGACTGATATTATTGCAGCAATTTTTTAATTTTTGCGCTTCGAATTCCCCCCTTCTTGCTAGGGGGAAAAAAAAAAAGGCAAGTATCTTCTGTCATTAATTTTCTCACATTTTTTCAGAAATGTGATGGCTCTTTAGCACTCCTCTTTTGTTGTCATGTTCCCAGTCTGACTGACGTTTCTGCCAGGCCTGGGGGCACGGCCAGCACACGTTCTCAGGCTCAGCACACACCTACCAACAGTGTCAGCTCACACACAGCAAAGGCAAGATAATAAAAACTGGAGTTAACAGAAGAAAACCACTCAAAACTTGCTTCATCATCCTCTGAGATCAACGAGCACCTTTTGATTGGCTTCAGAAGGTTTCAGGTCAAGCCCATGGGTGGATGCTCAGTGTTTCTAGCCCTTCACCATTACATCAGCATGTGACAGAAAATCCCTTTGGGTTTTTTGGTACAGGTTAGTCAGCTGCTGCTACATCTTTTTACTTCACCAGTTATCGTGTCCTTTGGTGCCCTGAGAACTCGTTCAGTGGGAGAATCAGACGAGTGTCCCAGACTCTGCCTCAGCTCCCTCCCCTTTCCCCCACACCCATCCTGCCCTTAATCCCTGCATTAACAGAAGTGCTATCACTCATCTCTCCCGCTAATGCAGCAAATGAAAAGTGCATCTCAGAGGAAACAAACACCTCCAGCAGTTTAAAGTGCCACTCGTATTTGCGCTGCAAGAAAAGATGAACTGCACTCATCTGAGATGAGGAGCTGATGCAAGGTAGGTCAAATACCTGGGGCTCAGAGCTCTGAAAATCCATGAAAAATGAACGTGTTTGCCTTGCTGAGGATATTCAAACAGCTAAATGAGGGTTCACTTCGCCTCCAGCACCTTCATGTGTTTGTGGAATTCCCTTGACATGCATCCCGATGTGCTGAGACAGATACATTCATAAACACAGGGCTGTTTGTAGAATAAAGGAGAGCTCTTTTTCTGACGGATGTTCTTCAACACAGGGAGCATCCCCTGTTTGGTGTTTGTACATCTTTTACTTTGGCTGGAACAGGAGGTGACAGTGGACACTGGTGTTACACCAAGAAGTCGAATTATCCTGGTGATAACCTCGACACAGACAAAGCTCCAGCTGCTGTTCAGGGTTTCAGACTATTTGAGTCAGTGGGAAAAGCTGACTTCAGTGGGCTTCTGTATCACAGCCCTCCAGACAGACCATTTCCTGAAAGAAAACCCAGCAGATTTTACACAAACAGCCCTCTGGAACTGAACTTAATTATTGCTTTGACAAGCCTGTACTTCTTCCATTTCATCACGGACTTAGTGAGAAATTCTGTGCTGTTTCCTTTCTCCTGCAAATATTTAAACACATGCACTATTTCATTATTACTTTCCTCTATCTCTCTCTTTTTTCTTCACATTTCCCTGCACAAGATACATGCCCCACAGGGATCAAAGCAGAACAAGGGTAAATGATAGCTTATTAAAAGAGGAAAGGGAAATACTCCTCTGATTACTTCTTTGCTTCTCTGTCCACGGTTATACCCTGCTTTCATGGCTCTTAATGACCAATTTTATCATGAACTGCAAGGCACTTGTGTGACATTGTTGACCTGATTTTTGTCAGTGCTGCAGAGGCTCCCAGTCTTACAGGATAAGCCTTTTCCAGTCTAAATGGGCTGGGTGTGTAACGGGCTGAACCTGGGCCAGCCTAAATGGGAATTCTGTCAGCAGCCAAAGCCCTGCACTGGAGACTGGGTGGACTGGATGGAACAGAGGAAAGTGAAGCACAATTAAATATGCAGAAGCTATTTTTAAACCTATTGGAACAGAAGACGATTGAATGGAAGCGAGCCAGGAGAGATAAGGTCGTGCTAGAGATGGACAAGAGGAGCTGGGTATTGAGGGGATGGACCCAGTGGCCGTGTGCTGGGATTTGGGAAAAGGTCAAGGGCTTGCAGCACCACAGGTTGGTGTAATCAAAGGAGACATGGAGTTAGCAAAGACGGGGGCAGCTGCAAATGGACCACACAGCCATGAGAGCTTCAGAAAGAAGAGTGAATTAAGGAACAAGCATGAGTTCCTAGAGGAAAAAATTAATGAAAGAAATCACAACATGGAGGAACCAGAGTCTGGACCTGTTTGCTGCAGATCTTTGGGTAACTCTGGTAATAAACTGGGTCTTTAATGCCCTGGTGCTGAGAAAGCTGCTGTGGTCTCCACCTGGGGAACACGAAAGCAGCACGGTGGTTGCTGGCAGCCTGTGTCACACGGATCTGGGGATGTGGCTGAGGTTACCTGTGCTGTCAGGTGTCAGCAGCACAGGGTTACCCCGGCTGGGACAGACCAGGCGACACTGGTACACACAGGAGCTGGCTGCCTGCTCTGAGAAATGCATCTCGATGGGCATGTGAGGCTGTCCATCAGCACGGGGCTGTACTCACTCTGCTGGGTGAAAGCTCAGTTCAGTGCTGAGCCACTTCCAGCAGCTGCAAACCAAGCCGGCTGTCCTTGGGCTTTCCTTAATCTTTGAGAAGACACAACACAACTGAAGAGGTTCTTTTGATCTCAAGCCAGTCCAGCAGGCAGTTTTTAAGCTGTAGCTCGTTATCGCCAGGCAAAGCGAGGCTCACACGGAACAGGCAAGCGCAAATTGGGAAGTGCAGATGTGCTCAGGGAGGGGATGCTGAGGCATCACTCCTGCTCTGTGCCATCCCACGCAGGGAAATGCAGGCCGGGGGGGTGCATGTGGGGCTGGGGCCCTCCCGAGCTGGCTGTTCACGCTGGGACCCACCTCAAACCAGTGCCAGCCTTCTCCAAGGCAGGAGAGAGGAGGGAAGGCCCTTCCGAAGGGTTATCCCCGTGGTTAAGGAACCTTCTCTGGCCCTTGAAGGAGGCTGGGGGATGTGCACAGAGTATTTGCAGATGGCTGAAGGTAAAGAAGTTCTCATCACTGACCTGGCACCGGCACCTCTCCTGGGGCTGTGCTCCTGTGCACAGCAGGGCTTTCCTGGGGTCACTGCAGGCACTGCACAATCCGTGCTGAGATGAGCAAGAGGACAAATTTTTGCCAAGAACCAAAGCCAGTGTGTTGTGTCCAAAAGAACCCTTATGAATTGTTCTCTATGATTCAGTCTTTTTGCACTTTTTGAATGACTTTTTTCTACTTTTCCATCCATAGACTGATTATTATTGGTTAACTCAGTGAGTACGACTTGCAAAAGCAAAGAATTACAGGCTAAACAATTTCAAAGTAATTTTCTGGCGCTTTCAGTTTGAGATACTCGTGGAACTAAACACAGATAATTAGGAACTGCTATTTAGTTATTTTGTATTCAAAGGGGATCTTCATCAATTAAACCTCTTATAGATATTTGGATGAATGATGAAGTTTGTAGAGTTTATTCCAGATTATAAAAATAGATAAAGGAAGAAAACCTATAAAATCAACTATCTGAGGGAGGATAAGTAAAAATGGCAAGCACTTAATTTTCTTTTAATAAACTATTTAGCAATATTTATTTAATGATTGCCCAATTCAGCTGCTGTAACACTCTTTAATAACTCATAAAGCATATTTTACAGCAGCCATGAGATTTAATGTCATCACAGTGGAAGGAAAATCTATCTTGACATGAAGCTTCTGAAAGCAATGGGAAAAAATGAAGCAGAGGTTTCTGGATGGGAAAAATATTTTTTTTTATTGAGGTAAATGCTTTCTATCACCTTCTTTGTCTGTGTACTGTAGCCAGGCAGCTATTATATGCAATTTGAGTCTGTCAGTTGAGGAGTGTGATGCATATTAGAGTGGGTAAAAGTAGTTGTGAGCAAGTTAAATTCAGCCCTTATTACCTGCATTATGTTAATGCCTCTGGGTGCTAACAGACTGGAAGGCGCTGTGATAGACACTGTACAAGCACATAGCAAGACAGGAGTCATTCAGGGCATGGACTGAATCAAAATAGACAAGACAGAAAAAGGGTAGGAGGCTTGGAGATGAAAGCAGAGAAAAATAAAGAACGGCACAGCCGAGGGAAAAAACGGCTCAGGATTTTTTTTTTTTTTTTGGCAAAAATATATTTCATCTGTAAGTGAACATTTGTCAAAGCCATAAAATGTTTTCAGGAGCGATATTCTTCCCCGGGCATGTGAAAGAGAGAGCAGCTAGTGCAGACCCGGCTTCAAATCTCATCTTCAAGGATTAAAAGATTTGGATCTTTGGTCTCCTAAAGAGTGACCTCATGACCAGGCTGCTGTGGTTCCTCCGAGACGTTTTCTTGAAGACAAAGCAGTGAGGCTTTTCCAAATGCCACAGGATTGCATGGCATGGGAAAAGGCTTTTCAAGCCATCTCTCACCAGGAACATCACCCCGTACCCCCGAGGGGCTCCCCCTCCCCAGGCGCCCCCAGAGCCCCGTGCTGGCCCAGGCTGACACTGTTTGTCTTCTTCTCTGCTTGTTCTGATCTCTCCTAACCATCAGAACTTTCCGTTCTGACCTGATTAAGCAAACAGCTGCAAATTTGTAAACTTTTTAAAGTACACGCACTGGGAGTCTGTTTTTGTTGAGTTGGAAGCACAGGTGGAACAGCTCCCTGACAGCTCCGTCCTGAGTTTAACCCAGTGTGCCAGGCCCAGCTTGTAGCAGGGTTGTACACAGCACCTCAAACCAAACCAAAATCACCTGGTACCTTACCCAGATCTGTTAATAATCACCACTGAGCTGGGAAGGGCTCCAGTGATAACTCTAAGCTGTGATAAGGGAGGGAGGGAAGAGAAAACTGATGCTGGTCTATTGATTATGGTCATCCACTGTTCTATTTAACAGCTAAATTCTTGCAGACAGTGATTGAACACCAGGAGACACACAACATGTATGTGTGTGGATATCAGATTGGTGGCTGACAAACTCTGTCATACTGTGGCTTTATTTCTTTGGCTGCTCCAAAGTCCCCATGTTAATGTCCTTTCAGGTGGCTGCTGCACGGTGACAGACAACAAGAGCATTCCCATGTCTGAGAAGCTGGGATGGCTGTCACCACACAATGGTTTCAGGCTTCTCTCTATCCTTGCATTGCAAGGATGTTAAAAAATGCTCCCCGAGGAACAGCCTCATTCCTCAGTGCAGCAGCAAACAAAGTGCTGTCATTTTGGTGAGTTTTGTTTTGAAGCTCCTACAAGAGCTGATGGCGTGCCTGAAGGAAGGCAAATATCTCTGAACTGTCTGTGTTCCCCAGAACTCCTGCATTTCAATGGAAGAAAAATTGAAACTCCTTTCCCTGTCCCCTCTCCAATTGTGTTTGTGCTCCCTGGCTGCCTGGGAGGCTGTCTGATGTCACCACAGGGTACGTGATAAAAACAGATGCATCAGACACATTTTCCTCTGGCAACTTAATTTTAACAGTGTTTGCAACTTTACTGAGCTTCACAAAGGCAAGGGAAAGGCTGATGGGTACAACGCTGGGATCTGTGTCTTGGATCTATCAATGGGAATGTGCTTTCTGCAGCACTGGGGCACAAGGATGGGTGGCAAAGGGATCTGTAACACTTAAGTATTAACGCTTAAGCTTTGATGTTTTGTCGCTTTTCCCCACCTTGTCCAATGTTGTTGAAAGCCATCCACAGAAAATCAGCTTCCCTGGATTTACAGCACCCAGCTCAGTCCCTCCCTCTGTCTGACAGAGCTGCCCCTTGCTTGTCACAGCCACTTGCTGCCACCCTGCCACGGCACAGAAACGTGGCAGCAAGGAAAGCTGATTGCAGCCCAGGCCCGAGAGCAGGATGAGGTCTCAAACTGTGGCTGTTTTTTTTAATAAGCTCCTTTTTTCCCCTCGCTGTCGGGCAGATGGAGGTTTGTCCAGTTTTCTGAGGAATCAGTCTGAGCACGGAGCTGCCCTCCCTGCCGAGGTTGGCTTTGCACCCTCGCTTGTCCCCAGCCCTGCAGAACCCAAACTGTCCTCACCCATCCCAGCTCCTTCCAGCTCCCAGCCCAGCTGCCTGGGGACAGCACAGGGAGAAGGAGGGCAAGGCACAATTCCAGTGCCCTGCCAGTCCTGTGCAGGAAACCCTTTTCCTGTAATTAAGCACTGATAACAAAGAAAGAAGCCTTAGTCTGGCCAGTACCTTTCCCTCATTCTCAATTCACCTTCCTAAGCAGTTCCTTAATTTTCCTAAATTTTTAAAGAACTGAATTAACAAAGGTAAACGAGTCTGATGAAGTGGTCAGACCAATCCCATGGATACTGTAATGAAAACAATCCTGAAGAGCAAAGCAGCTGAAACTGTCTCAGTTTGGAGCTGAATTTGTGCCAGGAACAAACAAGTTACACAGCCAAGGTGAGTACCAAGAACATTGCTTGGCAATTTTCTCTAGCAGGTTATATGGCCCCTACTCATATAAAGGCTCCAAGGCTTTAATTTATTTGTCCTCACAGCATATTACACTGGGGAGAGTGAGGAAATATTTCCCCATTCATTAGTCAGAGAGGAACTGAGAGACCAGAGCAACACAGAAAATATTCAGTCACTTAATTCCCACTGAAATGGCATTAAGGGCAATGAGAACAAGTTACATGCTCACATAATTTATTTACCTATATTGCTATTGCCAATAAGACTCAACAAAAACATACCAGGGAAACATAATCTGAGCATCTTCTGCAACAGGAGAGCTCAGCAAAAATACATCAGAGCAGGTACCAAACACCCTCTTTCATTTGGCCTGTCCCTGACCTTCCATGTTTCTTAGTGACTGATTAATATTTATGCAAACCACCACTTCAATTAGAAACCTGGTGGGATTAATTGGATGGAAAACTACTTGCAAAGCAGCACATAAAGGGAAAAAAATAATCAAAGAGAGCTTTTCTCTCTTTTGTCTACTGCCACCAAAATAACGCAGGCGGGTACAGGTTCGGCACAGGGATGTACCCCCTAAAGTGTTTCAAACTAATAACCTTTGGAATGGGTTTGCAGCCCTGGAGAGGCAGCAGGGATACACAAGGGAATCAGGTGTGATTGAAGCTGAAGCCTGGCTCACGTGCTCACTCAAGCAGCCAGCTCTACAACAAAATGTCACGGGATCACAGCCAGCCCCTACACTCAGGAAAATCTCTGTTGCCATTGATTTACCCCCTCAAGCCCACGGGCTGTGTGAGGCTGCATGAAGTGAAGGTGGTGCACTGATCCTGGGACAGCAGGTCCTCGGCACTGGGAGCAAACAGTGGCTTTGTGGCCACTCTGGGGCTCGGCCGTGGCTGTGTGGCCGTGCCAGGCTCTGTGTGCAGGGGACAGCCAGGACCTTCCCATCCCAGCTTTGCATCATCGCCACCAAACTCCCAAAGGGTATCACACAGAGACTGCAGTTATCGTTCTGTGTGTGTGTGTGTGGCTGCTTCATGTTTGAAAGAACACGAAGAGGAAAGAGAGAGAGCTTCAAGAGACCTCAGGGTGGATTAAAGCCCTTGCTGCAGACTGCGTGCCATGGAATTCCTTCTGCTTCCCGACTACCTCGCGGCGGCCTCCTGCAACACGTCTCCTACAGATCACAAACCTTCCCAGTCGCAGGAAACTCAGCATCGCAGACAGGAGACTTCACTTTTCCAAAAAGCAGTAATTCCCTGAACCACCCTCTCTCCTAGCTTTGCCTGGCAGTGCTGTTCTCCCCCAGAAAACAGGACCCCCAGGCAGACCTAGGGCAGAATTTTGCCCAGACCCACCAAGTGCTGCACAGGAAAAAAAAAGGAAGAAATTGTTCGCTGTGGGGTTTAGGTTTAGTCTATATTTAGTCAATGGCTTAACAGCATTTCAATTGCTAGAGAGTTGTGAAGAAACTACTTTCATAATACACAAAACTCACTAGCAGCAGAAAGAAAATTCTCCCTAGGCTCATACCCATGAAAGTAAAGATGCAGTAAGAAATTAGGTCTCTGCAATTCAAGAGAACATTGTAAACATATATTCCCATTTTCTTTGTGAGTTTTTCATTTATATTTCCAGCCATGTATCACCTAAGCTAAAAACTGAGCCGTGCATTGCTCAGTTTATTTACTACTGAACCCTGGAATATTTGCTGCTCTTGTTCACATCCAGGCGGCCTCAGGTCACAACCAATGCCAAAAGCTGTGGGATGAATATACAGAGTCATCAGTTTAGGGACAAGCAGAGCCAAGAATTAATCCAGATTGTTAATCATTCTAGCTCATCCTATCAGGGTGACCCGAGCCAAGCCCCAGCCTGGCTGTAATGTCACTCCAAGGTGAGAGCCCACATGCTCTGGTGTGCAGTGCAAGAAAGGAAGCGTAAGTGAGAGAAGTAGGATCAAAATTGGAACAAAGCAGGAGCTTTTGGATTGGTTTCCATCCAAACTCCCTTTACCTACATCATACATTAGTGTAGGGCTTGGTCATCATCCCATAGTACTTTAAATAATTGCCTACACCTCTCATTTGCTGTTTGGGCACCGGATTTTACCTGCCCAGAGCAATGCCCTCTGAACCTGTTTTGTCTCTCATTCTCTAAGCATAGCCCTCCTCAGATCCTTTCATCACTTTTGCTACAAGTTTAATTCTGTTATCTCAGAGAAACTTTCTGACCTGCCCCTGAGTGAGAAGTAGGCCCTAATCCTACATCCAAGAGCTTCCCAGTTAGATTCACAGATGAATATATAAAAATTAGAGATTTCTTGTCAGAAATCGAGTTCCTTTCTTCTCCTGATTGTCAAAACAGTGGGCCAGTTGCTTGAAAAATAGATACATCTCTCTTCTCTCCTTGTTCTTGCCAGTGGATCATGTTTTTCCCCAAATCCTGGCTTCAAATACCACCACAGTGAAACGTTGCAAAAACGTGAATAAATCAGGCCTTCGAAACAAAAGAAAGTTTGAAACTTATAAATGGAAAACTCAGCTTCACTCTGCTATCCTTAGAAACGGTTATTGTGGGTGACAGAAATTACTGTTTGTCAAAGGGGAAAAAAAAATATATGGGGCCTTTTTCATTTCGGCCTAAATTATTCAGCTGATGTTTATTACCTCTGCAAAACAGAACAGGGAGCCGTGCCCCAGCTAAAGCAATTTTGCTGCTGCACCTACAGTAGCAGTGGTGTGAAATGTCTCCCTCAAGACAGCCCTCAGAATTTCAGATGCTTGGAGAAAGAGCCTCTGCAGAGGCACTTGTGCAGTGGGTTTGAAGAGCTTGATTAGGCTCTGGCGCACGCCGCTTTTTCACTTTTGGCAGGCAGTGAGGAGCTGTCGGCGTGAGCTCAGAGCTTGATTTGCTGCTGGTTTTAAACAGCTCCTCGCGACGCTGGTTCGCTCTCGCTGCCTTTTGGAGGTGTTTTCTGCTTTGATGGACAAGATGTTGGGTATGTGCTTCCTTCTAGCGGCATAATTCCCAGATCCCCAGCCCTCCTGGCAGAGCGAGCGGGAAGTGGCTCACGGTGCACTCTGTGCGTGCGCCAGTTCTGGCACCCCTCGCGCGCAGCAGAAGGAATGTGGGATGCCTTTGGCGAAATGCCCTCCCCAACCCCTAAAAAAAGGCACCTTGTCAGTGGTTAGCGGTGCTGTCAGGATGGGAATTTGCCTCTCAGCTTCCACTGAAACGGCTGCAGTTGGAGTGGGCCGAGGCTGCTTTGTGGAGGGGTTTTCTACCTGAATCCCGCTCCGCATGGGCTGGTGCAGCTCCAAGAAGGTCAGGGAAAACCCTGTTTCCTGCACGATCCAGGATCCCCCCGGGCTGGCTCTTTGCATTTCTTCTCCTCCACTGCCCTTCCTGCTGCTCCTTTCCCATTATAGCACACAGGGCAAGCCTGCCCTGTTGTCACAGGGTTTCTCTGAGGGAGAGCAGCTTCCCCAAGGTGCAGAACTTCCCTTCCCACCTCCACGGCTGCTTTCTGCTTAGACAGCAGATGGAACAGCTCCCTGTGGGGAAGGACAGCTCTGCCACAGCCTGAAATCCCACACAGACAGACAGAGCCCGAGATCCCACGCAGACAGAAATCCCACACACACGGCGCTGTTTCTCCTCGGCTGCCCGCCCCCAGGAGCCGAGCTTGCCCTCCTGGCTTTGCCCTCATTAGGAGGGTGTGGGTGCTGCTCACAGGACTCACCTGGGCCCATCCTGGCACTGCGACATCGCTGGTGATGCCAGCAGGGTCACAGCACCCTCCTGGCTGCCCCTCCGCCACCACCATGCACGGGGGGAGAACAAAGAGATGCTGAACACAAAATATGGATGTGATGTCCCAAAAGCTCAGATCTCCCTGCAGCTCTCATGATTACCCTCCAAAGCTCCCTCACACACACATACAAACAGATATTTGTATATTTATGGCTTCATTCTTGGGTGGAACAGTCACCTACAGTGCTGACGCGCATCTGACTTGGGATTCAACATCCCGAGTGTGTGTTACAGTAAGAGATCCACAGGGCAGGGCTCATCTGGAAAATCTTTATCTAAGCTGATCTAAACTCAGAAGTGACAAACCTGCGGTTGGCACAACACCTCATTTTTGGGGGGAGTGCTGAGCGTCTGTCAGCCATCCACACTTCTGTGTCACCAGGCATTCCTAAAAACCCTCAGCCCGAATGTATTTACGGTGCCTCTGCAGGCCGGTCACGGGCCGTGTGCCACTGCTGCAGAGCACAGCGACGAGCCATGGATCATCCCTTCACATCCATCACAGGGGATTCACTGCTCAGTCGCTGTGGACTTTGAAGGGGACAGGAATGGTCAGACACGTTCTGCTCTTCCCAACACCCCTGCGCAGCATTACTGAGCAAAGCGCTTCAAATCAGGAAATGGTAATATCAGGAGCACTCGTAGCAGCAGAAGCTTCTTCCGTGAGTGATCACACGCTGTGACACCGCCACAATCTGTCTGAGAGCGATGCCATTTTTTACCCGTGACAGAAATCAGAGGTTGTAACGAAAATAATTTGCTTTTAAAAGTAGCCCGACATCAATGAAGGCAGTTTCCTGCAGACTTTCATGGTTTCCCTTGTGGATGAGGCAGCTTTGTCCCACTGTAACCACAAACTCCACACACACACTGACAGAGTGATAACCTGCAGGGTCAAAATAAAGATGTTTTCAAACCTGGAGCCACTGAATGGGAGGTTTGCTACAGTCTTCAACACCACCAGGATTCACATCACTGATACTCTACATCCTCACAGGCAAAACAAGTGTTTTTGTCACATCTAACACAGGAGCCAAACTTAATATTTGCTACCTGAAACACTGGATTTTCTTCTCCTAATTTCATAAAGAAGAGAAGATCAACACCACTGTCAAAAGAGTTCACTTTTTTGACACTACAACTGAAGAATTTGAGGGAGGAACTACTACATTTTGAAAGTTTATATGTAAAAGAGATGCAAAGCTAGTATTACCTGTTTATGATAATTTTAAAATAAAAAATTCCCCACTCAAAGCCTGAGAGAGACAATAATTTTCTTCACATGTGGTCAGAGGGTCATTGTGGAAATGAATGTGGTAAATCAGGAACTCTCTTCCTTTTTTTTTATTACCACCTATTTAGCTGAAGAGATAAATAAATAAGGAAACACGAAAAAGGTTGCAGCCCACAAAGAACAAATGCAAATTCCTACACTCAAGCCCGACCATTTTTTACAAGTGCAAAGTGAGAGACACAAACTGGTCCTTTTTATGCAGAAAGAAAGAAATCTGAGATTAGAGAGGATCAGAAGCAGAATATGAACCAAAAGTTTGACAAACCACACGGGAAACACAAATAGTAGTTTAGCTCCAAGCCATGGGACAGCCAAGTCATCCCCTACTGCCTCCAACTGCACCGAGCTTTGGAAACCCCACGTCAGGTAAAAAAGTTGACTCATTCCTGCACTGAGAAAGATCAAAGAATTAAACTCGGGAGGAGAGGCTGAAAGATCTGGGGCTGTGCAGACGGCAGAGGAGACGGCTGAATGAAGGGATAACAGCCTTCAAAGTACATAAAAGGCTGCTGCGAGGGAGGAGAGGAATAAGCAGGGTTTGTGTGCTTATTTTAGGGAGGAGCAGTAGTAATGGGCCGCATCTGCAACGGGGGAGAATTAGCTCAAACGTAGGGAACATTCTGTAAAACTGAGGACAGCTAAACCCTGAAATAGATCCCGTGGGGAGGGGGGATCTCTGCAGTTTTTATGGAATGTGTTGGGCGAACATCTGCCACAAACGACTCGGGGGTATTTTCTCGTGCCTGCAGGAGCCTGGGGAGGAGCTGTGCCACAGACACGGCTCCGGGTGAGCTGGGGAGCCCAGGAATCCTGCACAGACATTCCAGAGCCCCCAGCTCCGTGGAGACCACTGTCAGCGTGGGCGTGGGCAACAGCCACAGCATCCCGGCCTTGGGAAGCGAGGGGTGGTGGGGATGGAGCATCCCCTGCCGGGTTTCCCACTGTGGCTGCAGAGGAGATGATGTCCAGAGCCACCCAGCCTCCGGGAGCTGGTGGGAGGAAGACTCAGATAAATTTGGGGCCAAATGTGGTCGCAGGCTCTGCTGTCACTCAGGAGGGCCCCGCAGCTCTCCTGGGGTTCGGTCTCCCACAGCCAGGGAGTCTCAGCCCGTGCTGACCCCCTCAAACAGGAGGGCCAGCAGCAAAACCTCGATCCCTGTCCAGTCTGGTTGTCTGCGCCATGGACACTGAGGGTTCAGTGAAGGAGACACGGCAGTTCTGAACTTTCGGGGTCTGTCGAATGGACCTGTTGTGGACAGAGCCCAGGGACCAGATTATTCATCGAAGGGATGGTACTGGTGTGAAAATGTGAGAGCAGGGAGGAAGCAGCCTCTGTTTAGGGGTGTACATGGTTCGAAGGTGTCCCTGGGACGGACATTCCGTTTGTTACATTCCTTCGGGAAAAGAGATGCCTGAACGGCATCTTTAAAGAATCACCCCACGGAAGAGGGAGACCTGTGGTGTTAATGCCCCAAACACCCCCTCCATGGCTGCTTCCCTCCTCCACCGTGCCCCGGCTGTGAATTTGAATAAATTATGGGAGCTGACCTGACAAGGGAGCATTAATGGGCCATTTACCACCTGAGAAGTGCATTAACGGGTCATTAATGCATACCCTGCCGTGTCCTGCTTTTAGGACTCACCAGATATTTCATATTTTTTAAAAGCTTGTTCTTTTTTCTTCTTGTTTAAGCAACCAAGATTTTTTACTTCCCTTTTTCTCCCTTCCTCTGAATAAATCTTTAGGTTGTAGGGGAATACCAATCCATGAAAAGAGAAAAGAAATTATTCTGTTATTCTGTGGACATGACCCTCCCAGCTGATGCACGTCCATACCCAGCAGGAGGAACGTGCCAGTTCTGTGCCCTCATCGCTTCCCACAGGAACGTGACAGTGCTTCACAGAGGCTTCAGTGCAGATATTAATGTCCTTAATTAAGGAGACTGACCTCAAGAAAGGTTGAAATCAGTTAAGGGCTCTCCAAGTTATCACATGGAGAACTGAGGATTCCCAGCACTTCCTACAAGTACTCCTGGACATCAAAAAATAACTCAGTGCATGAATTTGTATCGGGATTTGTCTTTGTATGGAGGAGAAACTGGATGGAAATTCCTTCCCAGTCCTGCACTCAGTGAAAATGTTGCTTTTCAAACACAAGGTACTGCTCGGTTTTTCAGTGCTTAAAACCTACAAGAAGAATCAAGAGTTGACAAAAAGTCATTATTGCAATATCAGAGATGACGGAATTTTCCTCTTCTCTCTTGTCTGTACAAGTTTGGGAATGAAAAAACATCGGGGATTAATACCATGAGAGAGTTTGCTGTTCCATCAGAAACGTGTCTGTTGCCAAATGAATGCAGATGTTCATGCCAGGACAGGAGCACTTTGCAATTGGAAAATAACTGAAAACAGAAAAAAACAAAAAGGAAGTGCATTCCTACCATGCCTTAAATTGCCTGTAATCCTTGAAACAAAATCAATGTATTCAGCTGCACTGAAGTTTTTTGCTGGATTATTTCTCAGTCTGACAACAACAGCTGGGAATTTCTACAAAGGGAGCAAGTGCTTTTCTACAGATAATTAGTCCACTCTGATGTGCACTGAGGTTTTTAGAAGAGGAGAGTACCTGTCTGGTTTTTATGCATTCACTGAGCCCAAGAACAAAGAGCAGTAAAAGATACCAGAAACTTTTAAAGTGCATTTGACACTGGGATCTGCTCAGCAAAAGAAGTCCACTGAGAGTGGAAAATGGACAATGTTATCCTCTTTGGAATTCTCTCTTCATGATCACTTGTGGGCTTTATTTCTCATAAATAGATGGAGATGTTGTAAATCACGGGTAAGGTCCGTGAAAGTTGGATTTTTCAGCGGCAGAAAGCAACGCCGTGCACCTTGATGGCTGCTGCAAAACGCCCGTGTGTATGAAAGCAGCTACTGAAGCACCAGGTCATAAAGAAAACCAGCGACAGAAGAGTGATGTAACTTGAATTTCAACAAGTTCCAATTTCGTCTGTTGTTCACAGCGGCTTGAGGCACAGAAAGCAACTCCTGAGTGCCAGTGCTAATGAGCTGAGCACGACGTGGGGTCGGAGACCAGCTGGAGCACTTGTGACACACTCACACACTGCCGGGGCCGAGCGGACAGCGGGTCAGGTTCTTGCTTTCTAGGAATCTTTGTGGCTCTGAGTTCAGCTGCTTCTGGACAGAAGGAGCCAGACTCTGCTGTAATCTGAAGTAAGGCCTTCCAAAGAGCCTATCTAAATTTAATAACCCCAGTGAAACATGCTCCTCCATCCCACTGACTCTGGAAGGCATTATTATTGAGTTTGTAGCAAAGAACTGTTTATTATTTTCCCAATTTTCAGCCACAGCACAGTCTGTTTCAACGCAGCAGCCTCCCAATGAGTCTGGGCTGCAGAATATGTGACTGTCTTTGAAAATAAAAAGCGCTGGTAATCCAGGGAGAGGAGCAAGCCATGGGCTGTGCATTTCCAAGGGGGAATGGTGATTGAACTGACCACACAAGGAACAGCTTTTAGGCTGAGCTGAAGGAAAAGGATGTGGCAATAATCCCATGTTACCTATTGAATGGTAATTTCAGAGATGTTCTGTGGTGAGTGTTTGAAAGGACAAAATTTGAATTGTAATTTCCAGAGAAGGCAAAGGCATTTATAACAATTGCCTTTGTGCAATTGCTGGAGTCAGGCTCTGTGCAGGGGCACAGGACAATGCATCTCATAAGGAGTCAAAGATAAATGGCTTAATCTGAGATCTACAACTCTAATTATACACATCTCTCTATCCTAAAGGGGTTTGTTTGGCTATAGTTGCTTTTAGAGCCATTAACGAAATGTTGCATTGTATCTCTGTTAGCGTGGGGGCATGTGCAAAGCCTGCCTTTATGCCTAAAGCCTATTTTTACACCGAATGAACCCTAAAATGGAATTCAAATTCAGTTTGTTTCCATTATAGTGCTGTGACCATTACAAGTTATTATTTTTTAAAAAATATTGATAATCACATTTCTGCATTAAAAGGTTTTGTAAGAAAGGAATAGGATCCATATTAAAAATGTGAGTTAGGAAATATTTACGAAGGAGGAAGCAAAGAATAAATCTGCTACAAATGCATTATCCCCTTAGCAACACAAATCTCAGCCTAAGCTTTCTCTTCAAGTTCTGTGGGCTGCAAACCCAAGATTTCCTCTGCTTCCACACTGAGTTGGTGCTCTGACTTCTCCATCCTGGAGCAAATGTGTCAGGGACGGGAAACACCAGCTCGGTGAGAGATGCAGGGCATCGCTGCAGGAGCACCCACACCCCACACGCGGCTGCTGCGCTCTGGGGTGAGGAATGACTGGAAAATGTCATCACTGCTCTGAAGCTGGAGCAGCCAGGCATGGCCAGAGGCATTCACAGAGCTGCCAACCAACTGTGCAGAGTCTGACATCAAAGTGATGTCCTCCTCCTGCTGGCAAAGGTCACAAATGCACGGAATCAGGTCCTGCCTCTGTGCAGTGCTGCCTCCATCAAGGCTCCTGTGGCTGCTCCAGAGTGGAGTTCCTGGACAAGGATTCTTTTGAGGACCAGTTTTGATTTAGAGCAGGATAGCAGTGTAAGAGAAAGGAGATTTATCTTCTAAACCAACACTTTGCCTCAGGATTCTTATCTTTTCCAGGAGAGCAGGGTGCCCTTTGCTCAGTCCCACCCTGAATCCAATGGTTTGGTTTGGAAAAAGTCATAGCAAATTTTTAACAAAGCATTTGTGTTATAAATAAAAGTGAATCCTGCTGACCAACTTCAATGTTTGTCTTGCTGTCACCCAGCACTGCAAGAGGCCACAGCCACGGAGTTCTGAGCATTCAGTATCTCACCCATTTTGTTATAAAAGTAGCGTGGTTTGGGCCGACACCATTTGACTGCTCTCACCCTACACCTACACACCCCATTTTAATGACAAGATTCATACTATGACAAAAGAAGAGAAAACCCCTTGAATAGAGACAGAAATGCAGGCTGAAAGAAGAAGAAGAATATGCAAACCAGATCTCAAGTCATTTACTCAACAAGTTTTCAGAACAAATCAGAGGTTGAGGGGCGAGTTACAAACAAGGCTGGTTCCACCAAAGATTCTGGCCACTTAAGAGATCAATTGCCCATTGCCTGTCTTTGATCAGGAAATCTGAACACAAGCATGGCACAAACAGCATTTACTGTCTGGAACCGCAGGGCTCAGAACAGGTCACACCAAGCCACAAGAGAATTACCAAGAACAACAATCAACATGGATTCTTTGTTCTCTTACTCCTTGCGGTCTAACTGTGTGTTCTCCGAGCTACTCGGCCCTTCAAAGCAGGAGAGGTAATTGAATTGCAATCATCTCATGGTCTGACTCAAAATAACCCATAATGGCACTCATTTCAATATTGCACCGCGCTGATTTTTATTCTGGGTGTAGTGTCTGTTCTTTGCTGTAGAAATTTCCATATGCTCCTTGCCCTGAATTTCAAAGAATAAGTTTGTCTAATGAAGCTGAGTATTGGGAATTTCCCCCTCCCATGACTTATGGGTGCAGTTTGAAAGGGGAGGGGGAAAGTAACAAGTAAATGAAAAGCACGTTCAACAGTGTGATGACAAACAGCCCTTGCAATGTGCTTAGCTAGAGCTTGTTCTTCATTCCCAGAGGCACCAGTCACTTTTATTATGAGATGACAGCTGAGTTTTACTCTCAAGATTGTGCAGATTTCTCACCTGACTAGCTCGTGACTGCATATTTCAGGTCAGAGAGCAACACAAGCTGGGCTCTATTCTTCCTCGCGTGGCTGTTCTCCCTGCCATTCTTTGTGTTGATTTCCATTTCTCAGTCCCACTAGTAAGTTCCATTTTCTCAATTTTTTCATTTATCTCTCTAAGAACAATCCACGTGCCCTCTTTCACAGACATCCTGTGCAAGGCCATACCCCAAACCCTGTGTCCCTGAGCTGAGTGGGTTGTGGATCACAGATCTCTGCTCCTTGTTCTTCCCTCACCACATTCACCTTCATGTGGGGAGTTGTTGGAATTTCCTGTGCTGCTCTGAGCAGGCAGTTTGCTGCAGTGTGAGTTAATGGACACAGGAGCACTGTTAGTGACATTTATCAGTAACAATTTATGTAACTTAAAGGGCAGAGCACTGCCTGCAGTTCAGAAGTTCAATTATCAGCTCCGCTGCTGGTCTGCAGAGTTACTTTGGGCTTCTTGCTGCCAGCTGGTATTTTAATTTTCCTCATGTAAATGGGCAAATCAGGCTACTCTGTGAAATCCTTAAATCACATGGATCTTGTGTACCTAGATAAAAGTCCCTACTATTTTAAAACATGCTTAGAAACACCTGGCAGGGAGATATTCTCTCTACCAGTTCAGTAGAAGAGGATCCATTTCTGAGTCCCTGGCTTTGAAGCATCGTCTCTGCAGTACTGCTGAGCAACTTTTAATTGGCTGTTGCAGGACAGGAATGATGGTAAGAACAGACTGGAAATTTGTTCTACCGACCTCCTTTTCCAGGGCTTTCAAACCAACGTTGCTCCCCTCCTCTGCTTTTGCTGAGCAAAAGAAGTCTGAATTAAGCACTCAGGCCACATCTGCAGTGACAGGCCAAAAACCAGAACACTCGGATAAACAGCAGCCGAGCCAGATGGAACATTTAGTTAGTTAGCAAGGAGACTGCACTGGGAAGCTGCGCTGGAACTCAGATCGCCAGGGATGTTTTTCAGGGTTGATAAGATCATCCTTAAGCACTGCTGCCGCATTTGGCTGTGTCAGTTACTGTCAGGATTGGCTTCAGAAACTTCAGGGTCCCAAATGGGAAGAGGAGATTGAATCCTCTCCAGAAATTTTGCTTCACTGATTAAAATCTCCACAAGCTTCCCCACAGCTCATATTGAGAAAATCTATGCCTTTGAAATCATCTTGGTGGAGGAATGTCCATTATTTAGGTAATTTTAGCAATAAAATCCAGACTCTATGTTACACTTGCAATGCCACTTGTGAGATTTAAGACCATCTTTACATCCTGCAAGTCCAGGATCTATTTAAGAATTAAAAGCCTCTCAAATCTGAGCATTTCCAAGTAGATCTTTTAGTTTGTCAGATGAGAATATGGGTTTCACATTACCCAGGGCATTGGGTATTTTTACATATTAATTCCTCAAAATCTTCCCTTTGTAACCTCTCCACATGTGAATTTTATTTTGCCTTCTCAAGTTTACCTTGGAAACAAAGGAACAATTACCAGGAAACAAAGAAACAGTTTTATAAAATAATGGAACAAATTCCAAAATCCCTTCCAACTCGATTGGAATTGAGGTCAAGCCCTGAGGACCCTCCCAGGGTCTTGACTATTAAAGGGATGAAAGATGAGGAGAAAAAGGTTTTGATATCCTAACTCATCAGCTGGGCAAGTGGAAGCTCAGCAGATTTTCTCATAGATTTTTACTTGCACCCATGTGATAAGTTCATGGATGTGCAACGATTTTAATGGAATGCCCTAAAGTTTTCATAATTTCTTTAATTCTCCTTGCAAAGAAATGACACTCAAGCAAGAACCAGTTAATCAAAAGATCCCTGGTCGATTGTATATGAAATAGTGGTGTGGTATCTGATGGGTAACAAAGCTGAGTTTTCTCAACCTCTTTTTAGATTTTTACAAACCCACATTCTCAGTTAACGCCGCAGAGGGACTGGACACTTCCCCTCTGAAAAAATAACACTTGAAGCCTGCAGGTGGCTGGTTGGGACTGGGCTGTTAATATTTCCTCTTTCATCTTCCTCCTTGCTCTATTGTTCCCTGAATGACAAAATAACAAACCCTGGGCTCCTTTAATCTGTTTGAGCTGCATGCTGGCCAAGGAGCAGCACTCATCTGTGGAGGCAGCTGCTCGCCCACCCTTCTGTCTGCAGGAGAGATAAATACAGAGGCTCGGCAGAATTTCTCGTTTCTCCCATGTTCTTGGCCTACTTAATCAAAATCCACCCTTGCTGCCAACTGTCAGCAGACTCACGGTTTATAAATGTTGTAGTTCAGCACACATTAATGCTGTGTGTTCTCTTAAAATAATTACAACTTTCATCTCGAGCAAAATTGAGATTTTTGTAAGTGTGTGTGAGAAGGAGCGCACTTGCTAATGTTCAGTTTTAGTTTGGTTTTGTAACAGTCTGGCAGTTTGAGCTGGGGGTTGAGCATTTGTATTTTGTGTGAAGGTGTTAGAGAATAAATCTATTGAATTTTCCCCGATGTTATCCTGAGATTCAGAAAACTTAAGAAGCGTCTCACATTCTGCAGCACTGTTTTTTCACAGAGGTGGGGAGTGTAAACAGCAATGTAATAGAAAAGACATAAATGCAGTATTGTCAGGGTTTGTCAGGAAGCCTTTTACTGGAAAAAATCCACATAATCCAAGTCCATCCTCCCTCAGACTGCGTGCAAACAACTTAAAATACATATATTTAAGTTGAAGTACCATAAAAAGAAAAAAAGAAAAAGAAAAAATAATCAGAAAGAAATCTTCTAAACAAGACAAGAAAATTCATTCCCCTGTTCTGAAAGACAACAATCCTCTCAGATTTAGAAGCAGGTAAAACCTCTTTACTGCATTTTTGTGAGCAGACCCTTGACACGGTGGAGGTCTGAGGGGTCCAAGGCTAGCTCAGGACCCCGGGGAGCAACACGTGTCAAGAGAACCTAGGTAAAGAAAGAAGGGCGCTCTTTTCCGTGGGGATCAGTTCCTCAGGCCTTTATTTGGTGGATCCAGGAAGGAGAAGAGATTGGAGGACTCCTTTTGACCCCTCCAGGGAGGAATGGGCAGGGGGAAGGCCCCCGCCAATGGGGTACAGGCTCACGTAGGGGGTAAGATAGGATTTCGAGGGAAGAGGGGTAGGATTCCAGTGTTACAACATCACCACGTGTAAGGACAGGCCCAGACGTATACTCAGTGCAAAACCTATTAATAACATATCAATAATCTAACTACATTTGTGCAATACAACAGACCCTTGGTGTCCGTGGGCCCACACACACCTGGGCCATGCGGAGGGAGGTCCCTGCACTCGTGGACAGCACCAGAACTGGCTTTTGATGGCCCCAGCAGATGGAGGGTTGGCCTGATCCCACGAACATCTCCTGCAGGAACTGGGGTGTGGCACACAGGCCCTTGCTACATTCCTTCCACAGGAGATTGACCCCTCCAGAGCACCACACCTCCTCACCACCCTGTTGCTGGTGTTCCTCCCACAGCTGGGAGAGCCAGCGAGTGTCCGGGGAATCACTCAGCAGGGTTTGAGCCTGCCTTGGCTTTGCCACAAGAGGAACAGCCAGGGCACCTCTAACACACAGACTGGCACCTGACAGGAGGTTCCCACAGCAGCCCCCTCTGCGGGAGGCAGCACAAGCAAAAGTGTGGGGGTGGCTTAGCGTGATTATAAGCCGCAGCCCACTGGGTGGCACCCTGAAAACTGTTCTTCCCCTTGGTCTGGAAAGTTCTGTTAAGTTCGGTTCTGCATTTGTTCTGTGTTACAACTCCGCCTCCCAAACTCCCTCATTGGATTGTATCCCAGTTGTGTCCTCCCCTCTCCCTGTCCCTCATTGGTTCCTCTTCTGTTACCGCCACCCTTGAAAAAGGGTCTCCACGCCCCTCTCGGGGCCAGTCTAGTTCCTGAATTCGCCAGTCTAGTTCCTGAATTCGTCGGATTAAAAGCATCTTGGACTCAGCCCTTCCCGCCTCCTTTGTTCTTGGGACGCTTTTGCCATAGATCAGGCTACCTGGTGCGGGCTGCCCGAAGAGGGAAAAAAGCGCATTTCCCACCCGGCTCTGAGATTCTCCGTTGCGTTTCCTCTGCTGCCTGCTGAGCGGCGAGGACGCTTTGGAGACGCGGCTGCGCTGCCTCTGCCTTGTGAGCTCGGCCAGGGAAAAACCCGGAAAGCGTTCACAAAAGCTCCGCAAGAAGAAGGAATACTGAGAGCAGATGTCACAGGGCCTCTCTTGTGAATCCCGCACCTGCTCTGCCAACGTCCCAGCTCCAGAGACTGAGCAGAGCCTTGGCTGGAGCTCTGATGGGTGTTAGTTTTTAAGCTTCTCAGAAAACAACATCTGGCTGCACAACTGTGTGTGGCTGCTTCTGGTGGGATTGCAATGACTTGGAAGAGGACTGGAGAAAGAGCCAGGATCCGTTTTGATCAGGAAGACGGAAAGTGATCCCTTCCCAGCAAAGCCAGCTTATGGGGGAAGAGCTGGCTATGAGGTTAAGGAAGAAATCTCATTGGGATTGTGTTTAATAATGCCACGCAGAGATTAAAAGTAGTTCATTTTGAGCATGGAAGAAGAGGCACAATCTCAAAGCAACAGCAAGAGCCATAAAAGTCAGGTGGAAACAGAGCCATGTCCTGGTGGCAACAAGCTTAGAGACCCTAGGCCAGAAAATTCAGAATTCTAGGCATGAACCTACAGGGCTGAGCAGGATGGGCCCCTGTGGAGAGCAGGAGATCCCAGGTTTAATAAGGTGCTTTCAGCAGAGTAAGCCCAGCTGGAAGCAAAAGGAAGTACAGTGGGACAAGAGGAAGCCCATGCCATGGGAACTGAAACAACAGGCAAATGGCAAGGAGGTGTGTTGGAAGAAAATGGGGTAGTGAAGGTTTTTTACCAAGTCCTGGGCACGATTCCTGCAGAAGGCAGCGTGCTCTGATCTGTTACTAATTCTCAAATAAATGATCCAGCCACCTCCCAGGGAGTAAGAGCACCAAAAATCCCCAGTGGAGAGCAAAACCGGTACCCAAATCTTGGGGATGGAGGCTTGAATGCCTGTACAGGCAATTGGAGACAAATAGTTTTGTTCTGAAAGGACAGAGATAATCAGGCAGCAGAGCTCTTGGAACCAGACAACTGGAAAAATGTAACTCAAATGCTTCTTGCAATTTCCAGCAGAGAATATCAGAATGGCAGGGAGTCAAGAGCAGGGCTGCCTCGTCCTAAAAGCCTGAGTCGCTCCAGCAGCCCTTTCATCTGCTCTTCATTATTCTGTAAGGTTTGGATAGTTTTAGAAGTGACAGGATAATCTATTTTTTTTTTAATAAAATCAGAGGCTGTGCTCTGGAATGAGTCATCAGCTGTCCATTAGCACTGAGCCAGGGGTCTGAGGGGATGATGCAGGTTAGGATAATGCATCCTGAAGTCTCTCTGCATGGGCCACCCCCGGAGGTCACCTTCCGGCTGACAAGGGGGTACCACGAGAGCTCAACTCCAGAAATTAAACCCCAGGCTTGGCTGCAAAGGTTTAAAATACTTAGACTGATTTGGTGAGCATTTCGCAGAGGGTTAACATGGAATTTTAAACTTAACACTAAGACATTTGAGTAGGGAGGACAGCATCAGCTTGTCACTTAACTATGGGAGCCTGGAAGTGAACTTCCCATATTCAAACCAAAAGGACATGGAAAAAGATCTTGTTTGCTTTCAGGATGAACTCTGGCACTTCTGTAATTTAGAACAGAATTGAAGACACATGACGTGTCTGAGTAACAGCTGAGGAAAACCGCCCAGCAGCTGCCAATATCAATAATTCATTATTAATTGGTTCCACGGCCATTTCTGAAGCAGCCCTGCCAAGAAGCTGAGCAGCAGGGTCGCAGTGTCATAGGGCAGGGTAAAGGCAGGCACTTCTGTGCTGCTGTCCCAGCATCTCCCCAAATATTTGTGCATTCCTGGGTCCGCAGCTGTTCTGGAGATACAGACGTTGTTACAATAAACAACCAACCACCACCAAAGCAGCAAAAAGACAAACAAATCCATGAATTTGTGTCCCCCAGGAGGCAGGAGGACGGAAATGGAGCAGGATGCATGCTAACCATAAGTCCTTTGCAGCAATTGTACAAACAGATACAGTTTCTCATCAAAATGAAATGGGGCTGTGGAAACCTCTCTGCTCCAAGTTGTGGGGGCTGAATCCACTTCTGTTTTGATATTGTGTGTTATCAATTAATTTGACTGAACTTCCCGGGCAAGTTATTAAGTCCCCATGCCACTTTCTCATTATCTGTAAAATAGGGCTAACAGTATCAGCCCCAGTACTTTACAAAGGAGATCAAGGATTATACGGAACTACGAATAATTCCCAAATCCTGCTTGAAAATTGCATGCCAACTTTTTCCTCTTATCTGGAAACCTCCAACCTCCCTTCAGCGTCATTAAAAGAAGACTTATTCCAACATATTATTTTATAAAAACAAAACAGACAGCAAGCATTTCAGATAATGATTTGCCTTCAGTCCTGGCTCGACTGCCATTCTCCTTGTTTCCTAAAAGGAATCTGTTTTTGAAGGTGACCTGCATTACCGCAGTGTTAATAAAAATGCACTGTGTGTAATCAGTTATTATTTTATCTCTGAGCATATTCAGTGGCTCAAAATGTGTAAGCATTCCCAAGGGGAGCATCGTGCCAGGAAGAGAAGACTCTTCTTCAGGAAAAAAGGGGGTCAGATCCTCCCCCAAAGTACAAAGTCCCTGCTGATACTGATCTATTGAAACACTGCATAATACGTTTCATATTTAGATTGTCATAATATCTTGGACTTCACCACATGTTTTGTGTTTTGCCTCAAGAATAACTCATTTTCCTGTCCCTGTCAGTGCAGGTGCTTCTGAGATCCCACTGGCCACAGTACAGGTGAAAATCTTTATAATGAAAAAGAATTTCTTTAAAATAATGCTGAGCTGCCGAGAAACAATTTAAATTTTCAAGCAAAACCGCCCTGTCCTGCACATCCTTCACTTTGCTTTCAGTCACACATCCTTGCTTCCCAGAAAACTTGAAATTCATAAACAAAAGCATCTAAATTTTCATGCTTGGTCTCTAAAGCACAGGATATGTACAGGATCCAAGGGCTGCAGGGAGGACAAACCCTCTGAATTCCAGTAATTCCCAGGAGCAATTTCCTGATGGAACCTGAGTAGCTATGGAAACAATCCCTTTTGTTTCCTGCACAATGGGCTACGTTTCTAAAAGCTTCCCCTCCCGGAGAAGGACACCCCTCCCTGGCAATGACAATTCCTGTTCCACTGAGCCAGGGCACCCCGGGCTCGGCAGCCTCACCCCAGCAGGGGGGACAGGGAGTTTCTCCCCCTGGAGCAGTGTTTGGATCAGTAACTGCTCCCTCTTGGGGTGTCCATTCCGCCGTGGGAATCCCTGCTGGAGGGGCAGTAAAAACCACACACTGCACTCATCCCAGCTGATTGCTAATTTCTGCTCTGAAGGGAAAACAAACGGGATCTGTCCCGCACAGAAACGGGGATCACAGTCTGCAGTCAGACACTCAGGTGCCTCCAGTGCCCCGTCCCCATCAAATCCTGGCACATGCAGAGATTTGCACCAATTTAAATCTGGCCTCCACTACCCAAAGGCCAGACCCCCAGGAGATGAAGGTCTGATGTGGGCCTGGGAAAATCAGGATATTCCTTCTGCCCCTACAGTGATTTCCCATATAACCTTGCTAAAAGTCATTCCGTGTCCTCCTGCCTCAGTTTCCTCTTCCACAAGAACAGGGCAATGACATCCACCTCCTACAAGTGTTTTAAATCTTCTGATGGAAACTGCAAAATGAGAGTGGCAAATATCTTTATCAGTGGAGAGTAAAATAATCCTACTACTCTCTGCACAGATTTTGAAGAATGGGTCAATAGATTTTCTTCATCTGATTTGTTCCCTCCCCAACAGATTTTATTCTTATCTAAAACTTACTCTCGAAAATCCCATTTAGTTTTATAACGTGCTTGGGAATCCTTTGGAACAGGATATACTTTATAAATGCAAGATAATCCCCACTGTTTCCAGCCGTCTGCCTCTAACTAACACTCATCCAAAAACATAAACAGGTTGGAAATTTTGTCATAAACGCTCCATTTCTTTCCCCAGCGTTCCATAACATTTGAGTGGGGCAGCAAAAGGGCTGATCTGACTGCATTTGTGGGTGGGTTGCACAGAGCTCATTAAATCGTGAGCAGGAGCTGGATGCCAAACTCGGCTCCTGCAAAATTAACTCAGAAACGAGGGAATATCCTCAAGCATTCAGGGCTTTGGGCACCTGGCTGGGATATGTGAGCACTGCCCAGTCTAGAACAGAGTCAGTAACAGAAACCAAGACTCTCAAGCAATATCTGGAATCCCAGGAGAGCCTGAAAGCCTTCTAGAACTTTTCTGGTTTAAGTCTCTTGATGACAGCTCCATTCCTAGCTCCTCAGATGTCACACTGAGATTTAACTTACTGCAATGATCTTTCAAGGACAGGGTCAATTTTTCTCATTTCTTTAGTGCCTTAACATTTAGAGAATGAATTTGCCTCTCTTCCTCCATGGATGCCCACTGGGTGAGGTCACCAGATGAAACAGGCTGCTGTAAACTGAACACAGTGACACTTTCAAAGACCCCCAGGTCATTCCAATCCTTGCAAATAGAGTTCCTCCTGCCTTTGGGGAGGAATTCTGCTTTCTCATGAAGGCTCTGATGCACATTTCGGCCTGGAATGTGTCTAATACCAGCTTCTACAATGGCAGAAATGAAATAGCCATTTCAGACTGCAGGGATGGAAGCCTCCCTCACTTCTCCCGAGCTGGCATTCAGAGATGTTTGAGAAGGAGCCCTTCCTGAACTTCACTGACATGTCTGGAGCAAGGACCCCTTCTGGGCTCACCCCAACAAGCACCAGTTTCACAAAACACTTCCAGGCCACGTTACCTGAACTTCTGCTGTTGGAAAGGCACTGAGTGTTTGGCAGCAGCTGGCACCCTGCCCTTTGCACAGCACATCGGGAACAGCCTCTGCCTCGAGACACCACCCCACTGTCCTGGCACACCCAGGTGTCATTTGAGACCCGAGTGGGATCAGTCCTGCTCTGCTACCAAGGAAAAAAAGCCTTCCTTCAAATCATGCCACAGAGCCAGGGCTCAGTTTGAATTCTCCAGCTTATTTTTCTTGCTTTGAATGTCTGATCTCAGTCTTTTATCACTTTCAGGACTGCTTTCCTCTCCCAGTGGCATTCCCCAGACGAAATTCTGGGAGAAGAACCACCCCACGATTTTGATTAACTGATCTGCTCTGCGACATTTACTTGCCAGAAAGGCTGCAGGTTTATCAGCAGTGACCAAGCATCCCAGGAAAAATGCAGAAGGTCAGAGCTCAGCCCCTCCACGTCTCCAGATCTCACTGGATTCCACCCCAGGGATTCTGCTGAATTCTTGGGCACAAAATTCCATATCCTTGGAAGTGGTGCAGCCACATTCCAAGAACATTTTTGGATTTGTGTCTTCCTTATGGTTTTATCAATAAGCTGACTTTGACCATTACCACTTTCTTCCACCCTGTCTGCACTGCAGGCTCACAGATATTTTGCTTCAGTGCCCTGAAGAACCTCACCCCGTGCTGACCCCGAGCTTAAATTCGGTTCCTGCTTTTCCTTTACTCATGAATATTTAACTGCTGTACTTTACACCTGCTAGATCTCATTTTCTGTCATTAAGATCATTCAAGTTTACTGTGGGGGAGGGAAAATAAAGTACTTTGTGATGTCAAGTAATTCCCTGAAATGATTCTGGTCCCATCATGTTCCTTTTAACCTCTGCTTGCACCATCAGGTCTCACTGGGACGATCCCTTTGTCAGCTGCCACCTTTCCCCACAACACAGGCCCTCTGACAAACCTCTCCTGAGTATTCCTACCCAAATTAAAACCAAGAGAAAACTCCCCCAGACAGCCACCTCTATCACCTGCATGGTCCTATGAACTTGGGTCAGAATTTGCCATCATTTCATTCACTGCACCAGCATGAAAATCAGATTGGAGGGACCAACAATTTCTTCCAAAACACCAGTTTCTTCCCTTTCAAAGCTTTTCCAGTCTGCTGTGAATTTAGTTATTCCACTGGTTGACAAGCTTCAATGGGACCATGCAGTTAAGGAGGAAAAAAAAAAAGTATGTATTTTTAAGTTTGAATCAGAACAAGCACTTTATTCTTAAGCAGTGCTGACAGCCTGGTGTCATCAGTCCTGTTTTGGCACCAGTGATGCAATCCTGTTCTTTTCCCCTGCTTCCCTCTGTGCAGCTTCCTCACCCACAGAACCCCGTGTAATTTAGGATGGGAGGAATCTAAGGAGGTCACCGGCTCCAACCCTGCTCAGAGTAGGGAAAAGACACTAAAAAACACTAAAAAAATTTCCTTTGTTTCCTATTTCTTCAAGCAGTTAGTCCACAGAAAAAGCTTTCTCTCAGCCCAAGGCAGCTCAGTTACTTTCAAAAGTTTTTCTGATGAATCTCACTGGGAAGATTTTGGAAATCCATCTAAAGCAGCACAAACCAGATCACCCTTCACATATTTATTGATTCTATCAAAAAACTCTAATGGATTTGTGAAATATGACTTCCCTCTACAAAAACAATGTTGTCTCTTCCCCAGGATATTTATCTGGGTGTCTATCAAGTCTGTTTATTACAGTTTTCTACCATTTCATCCTGGAGAAAAGTCAGAGTTGCTGGTCTGCACTTTCTCAAGTTTCTCCCACACTTCTTATAAGAGAAAAAATCCTTTTTGTGGCTTTCTATGTCCTACTTTCCATTCCTTACAACCACTCCAGAGTTCATTTCAGTTCTCTGGAAACCCTTGGCGCAGAATTTTGGTTGCTTTGGTGGGGCAGTGCTTCAGCTCCTCGATGCAGGGGAAGGAGTAACAGCATTTCCTTCACTGTCACAACAATTCATGACAAGTCTGGCACAAACAGAAATGTGGTTTTTTTAAATTTTGCTAATAGAATGATTGGAATTCTGTTCTAAAACACTCACTTTTTCTCCCCTAGTATTGCAGAAGAGGTGATGTTCTTGCTGGTTCCTGCAAGCTAATGCCAGGAAAAGAAATGGAACATGCTGGGGCTTTCTCACTTGCAGAGGAAATCAAGAAAAGGGCAAGTTGGATCATTTACTGGGATTAAACAGAACATCTTGGGGCTCAGCTCCAGCTACGACAAGGGTGACTTTCTTTACAGAGTAAAATTACAGCAATTTCCCACTGGAAGGTGGAAGTGCTGAGAAAATGGGAATTGGAAGGTTTTGTAACTATGATAATTGTGAAGCACATCCCCAGTTCTGACCACACGCAGATCCTCTGTGTCAGGAGGTTTTTCCTTCAGCCTCCAACAAGTGCGGACTTGTTCTGTTATTTCCTGATATTTAGGCACAGGAATAAAGCAAATGAGCTGCAGAACAGAATCTTGCACGTTATAGTTCATGCAGATTAGGATTCCTATTTATTCTGAAGCTGAATACAGCCTCTTAATAAAGAAATAAACAGTTTAAAACTACTTAAATTTTTAAATGGTATAAAGATTAGCACTTTTTTCCGTAAAATAAATCTGATTATGGGCTCCATATGAAAACAGATTATGCATGTTCTCAAGAATGTACTTTGCTGTGGAATCCTGATTCTTATTTTCTTGTTTATGATTGAGCCAGGAGAATTGTAACACACTGCTGTTTGTTATTATATCTATCTATCTATCTATCTATCTATCTGTCTGTCTGTCTGTCTGTCTATATCGATACATACCACTAAATCAAACCATAAAGGGGATATGCAGTGTCCATTTTGAGGTGTGGCAATAACCTGGGACAGAAGGAGAGGGCTGGGGCAATGGGAACACATTTCCAGGTTAAATTCAGCAGCTGCAGGGTGACTGCACAGCAGGAGCCCAGACAGGAGCATTAGCAGGGCTACCTTAACAGACCACGTGGCCACCATCGACTGCCCCCATAAACCTTGGCATGCAGAACTGCCCCATAAACCACGGAGACAGGAAACAATGCTCACTGCTTTGCTGGTCCTACAGGGGTTTCACCTAGATCACTTCTGTACTATTGACTTCAGGGAAATTACTGCATCAATAACCAGGACGGTCCCAAAGCCCCCAGGACTCGTGTGCCCTGCTCTCCCTGCCCCTCCAGACACATCCTTTACCTTGCCCAACCAAACCATTCCAGACGACACAATAATTTTCAATACATATCAAGGTCAGTCTGAACACGGAGAGAAAAGGTGGCGCTTTAACCTCGCTCTTCACATCAAGGGCAGCTGCCAGTGGGATTATCTGCAGTCACCAAATGCTGATTAGGAGGAAAATAACTGCTGTGAAATATGTGGGGGGAAGTGGAAGCAGTTCTAGTCCTGGTTCTAGCTCCAGCTTTTCCATGACTGTAAAGGAGAAGTTCCTGCATTCCAGCACCGTGCTGAGAGCTCCTAACAAACACCTGCTGACAAAGCAAGGATTTACAGCACTGTTACAGCAGCTTGTGCTACAGAGCCATTGCCAAAAACAGAGCTCTTCAAACACTCAGCCAAAGATCAGAAGTTGTTTTATGAGGCCTGAGATGGGAGCCAAACCCAGTGCCCCACTCCACCACCACCACCAGCACAGACAACCCCGCTCACGCGTTTGTTTCTCTGCTTTTGGCTAAGGACAACGCTCAAATTATCACCAAAAGGTCACAGGGAAAGTGCTCAGCAGGGTCTGGAGCTGGATCAAATGCTCCCCATAAAAATGAAAAGAACAAAGTCACGACTTTTGCCCGTTTGAGAGATGGAGGACCGAGGGCTGCTGATGGATTTCAGGACACAGGGAGGAAGCGTGAGCCAAGGCACATGAGCTGTGCTATGCTGCAAAGTGTTTGAGTGCTCCAAACTATTTTTATACTCCAGAGGTTGGAATAGGCTGTGAATTTATGTTTTTGGTTGCTATGGTAATTTGTATTGTCAAAGTTTTAATAACCTCATCAAAAACATGCACTCAAGAGCAATGTGGCACCTCTACGTAATTTAACAGCAATCCATTCACAGCTCGTGGTACCGTTTGAAACACTGCGCAAGGAAATTAAAAACAAATAGAAATAAATCACCCCAATACCGAAACCAATAAATATTTAGGCTGAAAAGGTGAGCAGTCAGTGGAAAGAAAAAGATATTTTCAGAGAAATAATGGAAGCTTCTAAGACAATTCTTCTCCTCCCAACAGCAAGAGCAAGGTTAGCCCACACCAGTGGTAATTAGCTGAGAACGACAGGTTCCTCTGCTTGTTGTGCATGAAAAGCCATTTTAAGCAACAGCTTTTCAAAATTCAGGTTTGTTAGCCCTGAACTACAAAGTACACTCATTGCTAATATTTAATTAGGGCAGGTTAAAAATGATGGGCTAAACCCCAGAGAATATTAGGACCACTGTACACAACAAACTCTTTTTGAGCTCAGTTTCAATGATGTCGGTGCTGTTTCATCTGAGTGTGCTTTGGTCCTGTCTCTGAATTTCCTCAGTGTCCTCACACACATTCAAATTACTCAAATCATTTGTTTGGTACCTTTACATGCTGCTTGTGCATCGTTTGCAGGAAGAGATAATTATGTTTCAGCTCTTTAGTTTGTTTTTCTGCTTGAACTTTATTGCATTTTAATAGTTTTCCTAGCTCTCTCTAGTGCCTAAATAAGAGAAGGAAAAGGGACTTTCATAAATAATTTTTTTTTGTCACTGTTATGGTTCAATACGTGAAAATGGCAACACCTTGGACTTCCTTAAGTTTTTAAACTATATTAAAAGAGCTTGAGTTATACAAGGCCAAATAGTAAACACTGAGTATTAATTTAACTGAGGTCAAATAAGAACCCAGTGCAGTGTAAATCTGAATTAACTTCATTTCTGACAGATGCACAAACTGTTACAACCCACAGTTTCCCTCTGAATACCTCATTTTCCTCTGGACAGTTTTATTTTCCTCTGGACCAATCCTCTGCCTCGCCTCCCAATGTGGAGTCCTGCCTTTTCGCAGCCACAGCCACATCACAGCTTTTATTTCAGTGTATTGACACGGGTTTAGTCTTATTGAAAGCAAGACAACAAATATTTATTTACTGCCCTTCTTTACAGCTTCCACTTGAAATGAGTAAATATAAAAGTGGTCCTGATCCCTCTGGCTTTGTGCTGCTACTGGACAAGAGAGAACAGCTGAGGAGGAGAGGGCTCCAAGGCACGAGCAGCCATTGGCATTTCCATGGAAAGGACAACACTTCCAGTGGATTTCCAGAAAGCCTTGTAAACACAGAGCTCCAAAGAGACTGGCAAAAAATCCTGGGGGAAATCAAATTGCTTTTAGCACCGTGATCTTGGGGCTCACAGTGAGGCCAAACCCAAAAGTGCCTTCACCAAAAGTGTCCCCTTGACCGAGCCAGCTCCTGCCCTGCTGCTCGAGCAGCTCTGGTGGCCAAATTGTTTCTTTGTCAGGACAAGGGAAAATTCACAACCTGAAATGCCTCAAAAAGGAACTTGTGGATTTGGGTTCTGCCTCACCATTTAAGCCACACCGCCCTCCTAAGCAAGCCAGGCCTGTGCCATGGCAGCAGAGTCACCACATTTTATTGCTTTCCAGCCCTCAGGGAGCTGAAATCCTCCCTGGCTGCAAGAGCCACTTTCACTGTGAATATTTTAATAGCCTTGAATACCGCTGGCAGTAATCAGAGTTTCCCCAGGTGCACAGTTCTAAATGAATCTCATATTGAGCTTTTATTTTTAGAGAAATATAATGATCAGAATCCAGAATAGCCCCGGTACGGCTGTCACTTAATTTTGAGGGACTTCAGAAATAATCAGATTTAAAATATTTAAGGTTAATTAAGGAAAGCAAAAAGATTTATACTGTATAGAGAGGCGCTGAGTAAAAGGTGTGAATAACAAGTGATCTAATTTCTTTGATGGCCTCATGATGTGAGTGAGGGTAGGAAGGCAGAAATACACAGAAAAAGAAGAAAAGGTTTGTGCTGGGTGAAATTTGGCAAGAAAGTCCCATCTCTGTCAACAGTGTCATCCCCTATGGAAGAATAAGCAGGATTTGAATATCATGGGAGGATGCAAAAGGAATTACAGGTAACTCCATCAACTCTGCTGTGCTGGCAGAGCAGGATCTTCTGAGCATTGCTCCATCAGTTCTTGAACACCACGAACTGCTGCGATATCCTTGATGTTCCAGCTCACAGACCTTTCTTTTCCAGCTGTATGGTCAAGCCTTCAAGTGTTAAAATACCACTTCTGCTGCAGCCACAGAATTATTTGTCCTTGTTTTCAATTCTCAGGCTGCATTAAATACCATTAGCAATATTCCTATTCATTGTCTTTGCTCTCCTTGCTCAGTGAAGAGACAAAGGCTCCCTCTGCACCTGTCCAGAGCAGACAATCTCTGCTGATAGCAGAGGGTGCAGTTGCTCAGGACTGCGAGGCCCTGCAGGAATTCCAGGGGCTGCAGGGTGGGATGCTATTGCATCAAAGCAAGTCTCAGCACCAGCAGAACAACCCCAGCTCAATTCCTCTCGAAAACACTGGGTTTCTTCTTTGCTCCACCTCATAATTACAGCTCGTGTCAGAGCCTAAGCAGGAGGCCTTTTCAGATGCATGTCTGGCAATAATTAGCACTTGGCTCTGTGCAAGCTGCTGAGACCAGGCAGCCCTGTGCTCCAGAACCCGGGGCTGGGCTGCACGTCTGCCTCTGGGAGCCACAAAAGTGCCTGAAAGCAGGAGCTGGTCAGAAAAGCAGCTTCTTTCTCTACTGAAAATGCCACCTCCCCAAACAGGGAAGTGTTGAAAACTGCATCCCAGCTGGCCAGGGAGCACTCAGCAGAACCTTCAGCAACTCTCAGTGTCAGTGACGCTGCAGCAAAGTGCCCCTGTCACCTGTGTCCTTCTCTGGCTCCTTCCAGGGAGGTTCTGGGCAGGAGACACCATTTCAGGACTGACTGAGGAAAGATCTGATCTAATGATTTCCACAGTTCCCTAGTTTTCAGCCTCCCGGGAGCCGTCCAGGATTTAATAAGAGCATTCCTGTCCATCTCTGCTGGCTCTTGAGTACAACCCACCAGCATTTCTACAAATACCAGAGACTCAGCCACTTGGAGGTCTTTGTCAGGCTCTGTTGCACAAATATTTTAAGCCAGGCTGTGTGGCAAACACTCCCAGCCCAGGCTGGAAGGGAAGCACTGCCTGGCGTGCAGAGGCACAGCTGCCAGTCTCAGATGGCATTTGTGCAATTGACTTTTTTCCTTTGTAAAACAAAAACCTTCGTGTTTCAGCCCAGAAGAGGAACTGTATTTATATTATTTACATATTATTTTACAGTAATTTAATCACAATTATCAGATATGTCCCCATCCTTCTGCTGGGGCCAGGGTTTGGGTCACTGGTGCCCTTGTGTTTGAGAAACAGGGGCTGGGCAGTGATGGGGCTCTGATTCATGGTTCCATCCTGGGCACTGAGAAATTCCTTCTCTGTGCTCTGAGAAATTCCTTCTCCTTGGTGAACTCAAGCAAGTAAAACCTGTCCTGAGCTTTCCCACAGGGAGAGAGGCAGGGCCTGCCTGTAATCCAGAGGTTCTCCAGCTCATTTGAGAAGCCGTGTTCCACTCCCAAACAAGGCCAGAGTTGTCTGAAGACAACGAAATCCTCTGAATAGCTCTGTCCAATTATTTACAAAATTCTTTGAAAATTTTGCTTACAGACATGAAAGGGAAATGTGACTTTCAGAAAAATCACATTCGGGGGGAACAATGAATTCCGCTTTCAAAGTGAAATGTCACGAAAGTTTTCAACAGAGGCTATCACAGCCAGCACAGCAATTTATTCAATATTCCAGAAACTGCCAAGGCAGGATTGGTGATAACATGACCAAGTGTGCAGTTCAATTTGGCTCTGTTCTTTTCATTTTTTAATTAAATCTTGATAGTTGTAGGATAGGACCACTTTTCTGTGAACAAACTAAATTCAGGTGCTCCTTCAGCCTTTTTCTTCTCCTGGTTGCTCTCAGGACTTATTACAGAAGCACATATGCTGCATTTGATGAGAAAGGGGAATCTCTAGCACAAAGTGTCTCCTGTGACACGATGGGAACTGCTATTATTCCCTTTATCACCTCCCATCGAGCCAATTAGCAGCAAGAGATTGCGGGAGCTGATCAGTTAGCTCCCACAGCCTGCTTAAAGTCAAAAGCAATTTTAAAACAGAATGCAAAGGGCAGTGCTGATTTTCACCCCAGCAATGAAGTGATCGTGCCATTAACTATGGTAACTGAAGAACGTTTTCTCCAAAGCTGGCCCAAAATAAGTTGAAGCAGTTTTGACAGAAAAAAAAAAATCTTTCTACAAAAGTTCATCCTCTAAAAACTTTCATTTGAAATGCTCAACTTTCTTGAAGCTAATTTGGAAACAAAATATTTCAACAAGCAACAGAAGTTTAGTGTTGTGTTCTAGAAGCATCTTTCCAACAGCTCGATATTTTAAGTCTGTGAAAATCTTCAAAATTGCCTGCCATAAATTTATCACTTTGTCCATTGGAATATTCACCAAAAAATAAAAATTCAAGAAGGCTGTTGAAAGGTGTCATAGACTCATTAAATCATTTTCGCAGAAGTGAAGCATGTAAGTGTAATAATTAGATCACTGCAGACTTCAAATACACACACATCGTGTTGCACTGAAATTAATCCTTGCACTGACACCTGACTTGCTGCAGTGTCTGTAGGACCAAAATTATAAAAGAATGAAGACCAAAATGTGCTCCAGCTGTTATGCTAAGCCTTAGTGTAAGATGGGGTCAGAGAAACAAGGAGCTTAATTGATTTTATTCCGGGAAACAACGGCTGCATGCAAAGGATCAGCTGCTCCGGTATCAGTGGGAGCAGTCATTAAAAGCTGATTAGTGGGAGAGGTCCAGGCAATAAGGCACAAACACAGAGCATTAAAGGAAAGGAAGTTTTCCCAACAAGAGCAGTGTGGTTTGGTTTTCCTTCTCAAAGTTTCTGCTACCCCATATTATGATGAAGATCACTGGCACTCTGGGAATGTGAAACTCCGGGGCCCGCTCAGCTGGCAAAGGCAGGAGTGGAGCAGCAGCACGCGGGGCTGGGGCAGGGCTGGGGCAGGGCTGAGCCCCTGGAGAGGCAGGTTCCGTGTTCTGTACAGCTCCTGCTCAGTCCTGGGGCGCAGAAATTCCCATCCCCGTCCCCCTGCAGCACTGGGAGCTCCCTCTGTGCCCCTGCCCCACGAGCACGGCCCTGGCTCTGGGCACGGGAACTGGGAATGGTCAGTGACAAACCCCTCCCCGCGCTGGGCCAGCGTGGGTTGGACACAAATGTTTTTCAAATCCCACTGTGTAATTCTATGCAGCACCTATCCAAAACATTCCTCACACTCCGAGTGCCTGCCACGATCCCCAGGAGACAAATGATGAATGTTCACTGCCTTTGGGCAATAATTATCCATAAGAGTCCACACAGCCACAGCAGTTCTGTGTAAGAGTCTGAGGGAAGTTAAAGAATCAGGAGCTGCCCTACGTGCTTAGTGTGGAAAAGGAAATTTGTGTTATTTGTCTACCAGAAAGGTGACTCTTGATACTTAGTGATTTTTAATTTTGGATAACGTTTATTCTCCTCATGATTTGTTGCTGAGGGCTTTCAGGAGAGGGTCTGTTCCCTGTGCCGAGTGCTGGGCTCCTGTCACTTAGGGAAACCCAAGTCTGTGCTCCTTGAACAGCCAGGTAAGGAAGGCAGCGTTTCTGCAAGAGGTAATCTCTTTCTGATGACCAAGTATTAAGAACAGATAAGTGGTATTTCAGTCAGATAGTGCCTAAAATGAATAATATATCAGCAGAGCCAGCGCCTGTGGTGAGGTTAGCGGAGCTCTTTGTTTGAGAAGTGCTCATTGTTTAATATTTCCTTCAGGGTACAGCAGTGTGCCAGGAATTCACCAACCATTGCTGCTGCTCTCCCTTTTCTTTCTCCTTTCAAGGCTGGCTGTGACACCAGAAGCAGAGGGGGAGAATAATACATGGCAGAATCCCTGTGGGATGTGGGTTTCAGAGAACAAGCAGATGAGAAGGGGCTGCCACGCTCCCAGCTCTGGGAGGCCCGACAGCAAGAGAATTGGGGGTTTTCATTAAAAGAAAAAAAGCAGGGAATTACTAGGACCCATCAGATAGTGAAGTTATTCACTGAAGGCAGACCAGGCAGCACAATAAAAACCTTGGCTGAATGACTGGCAGAGTGGGAGGGAGAGCACAGAAGATCAAGAAAAGCCCAAACATGAGCCCAGCAATTGCCTTGTGCCTGCCCTGCCGTGTCTGTGCCAGTCCCTGCCCTTGCTGGGCTCCTGGGGGCAGGAGGTGATGGCACGGGGAGACCCCAGCAGGATGGGCTCGGGTGGGCAGCTCAGGGAGAACCCAGGGAATCCCAGAGCACAGCTTCGGAACTGCAGCGGAGGGGAGGCCGTGGCTGGCTCATGCACGAGGGTTCAAGGCACCAGGGTTTTGCTGTGGAGTTTTCCTGTGGGAGTGGCTTAGCCTGATCATAAGCCGCAGCCCACTGGGTGGCCCCCTGAAGGTTGTTCTTCCCCTGAGTCTGGAAAGTTCTGTTAAGTTCGGTTCTGCATTTGTTCTGTGTTACAACCCCGCCTCCCAAACTCCCTCATTGGATTGTATCCCAGTTGTGTCCTCCCCTCTCCCTGTCCCTCACTGGTTCCCGTTCTGTTACCGCCCCCTTGAAAAAGAGTTTCCACGCCCACCTCAGCGTCAGTCCAGCTCGAGAATTCGGCCAGTCTAGTTGCTGTGTTCGCCTGTGTAGGTCCTGGCTGCGTCGGATTAAAAGCTTTTGGACTGTGCCCTCCCGCCTCCTTTGTTCTTGGGACGCTTTTGCCATAGATCAGGCTACCTGGCCGAGCCACCGAAGAGGGAAAAAAGTGCATTTTCCCACCCAGCTCTGAGATTCTCCGTTGCGTTTCCTCTGCTGCCTGCTGTGCGGCGAGGACGCTTTGGAGACGTGGCTGCGCTGCCTCTGCCTTGTGAGCTCGGCCAGGGAAAAACCCGGAAAGCGAATATTTTCCTGTCAGAACAAGTGAATGAAGGTCCTTAAGATGCAGTAAGAAGAGATATTCCCCTTATTTCCAGTGGCAGGAAGGAATAAATAGGGAGAAGATGGGAAAACAAATGAACACAAAAAAGAGGCCAAAGAAAAGACATCGGAACAACCCCAAAACTGCAACTCAGACAGCAGAAGTGAACTTCAGAGATAAATACAGTGTCCAGACGCAGATGACATTGCTGTTCACACTGTGACAGAGCTGCTCGTGTGGCAGGGTAATTTCTGACCTCAAAAAATCACCAAAGGGATTATTCTCCCACCAGTCTGGTGTGGGAAGAAAGGATTAGGCAATCACAGAGGAGGAAACAGACGCTGGCACTGTCCGTGCTGAATCACACCAGATCTTTCACAGAGTCCACTAAAGGATTAAATTCAAGTATACCACGCAGAACTTACTAAAATCAAAAGAGAAACTTCAGCATCTTCAGTGAATTCAGGTTTGATCTCGTTCTCTTGCTACCCTTCCCACAGCTTGACATATTCTCCTACCTAGAATATTTTCTCTCTTCTGTAAAGTGAGAAAACCTTAATCTGGCAGGATCTTAACTCTTCTATTTTCAGTCTGAACTTAAATCTGGTATCGGATTGATATCTGATATAAAACAGATACAGAAAATGCAAATGTTCCCCATTTTGACTCGAGATTTGATCAGATCTTGTTCAGCTGCTGTTGTCACTGTCAAGTCAAGGAGACCAGAGATGCTCTTGCTCCTATGCAAACTATTTTATAGCAAGAGAAGCTCCATGGAGATCATACCCAGCTCCTCAGGGCTGAGGGGCTGCTTGAAAGAGGTGAAAGAATCAGAGTCTGAATCAGTGTAAGAAGAGAGAGATTAAAATCATCTCCCCCAAAATGAAAGAGCATTTGACCACAATGAGGTCTGCTTTGGGAGTGTAAAGACTTCACACATTTTTGTTTATTATGTAGCCAGGAAATAAGGATTCTGTGTGTCTTTCTGCTTATAAACAAGGTCACATGCCCAGACACTTGCAGATATAAAGATAACCAGCAGACAGATATAGTGAGTGAAATGTTCTCGGGAAGAAAAAAAAAATCAAAAATAAGACTCCAGAAAAAAACAAAACCCCTTTGTGAATGTTATCACAATACAATTACTGTGCTCTCCATGGGTGGGATGCTGATGTCCTCATCAATAATGTAAATAAGTGGAATTTTGATGCCTTCAAAAAAGCCCACAGCCAAACGGAAATGTGTTTTTAATAACTGGTATTGAAGAAAACTTGGCCCAATCTGTATGCAAATTGTGAGATCTGATTCTCTCCGCTTGTTAAAGAAACCTGTTGTGGAAAATTTATGTGTGTTTTTTACTTCAAAAGCTTCCAAAGTATTTCACCCACCGAAATGATACCACACTTTTGAAATATGGTTACCTTGAAAACAGAAGCTGACAGTGGAAACAGAAGAAATACTATGAAACTGTGATCACATGAAAAATGTGTTGTTTCACAAACATTCCACACAGGCCACATAAGTCTTCCCATACAAAATATTGTCAAAAATCTTTCATCAGCTAAAGCAACTGTCTATTGACACAAAAAGAACCCAAAACAAAACCCATTTTTAAAGTTATGAATAGTGAGAAAGGAAAGAATGGAAAGAAGATGGGACCTCAAATAAGAAACTCCTAGGCTCTCATCCTGCTGTTGACAGTGACTTTTTCCATGGCCATAACACATCACACCCCCCTCAGGCTCCCTCTGAGGATCAGATTCATTTAGTCAGAATCTGATGGAGTGGAAGTGATATTTTACTCAACTAATTTCCCTGGCTCAGGAAACAAAGTGAATAGTCTGGTAAGAAACAGTATCAGGATCTGACTCTGAACCAAAACTCACTCTGGAAACAGCGAAATCGATTCACTGTCTGCTGAGCCTTGTGTTAAAGTGACTTTGTGTGGATACAAAGCTCTATGTAAACTCCAAATGGAGCTGTTTTATTTAAATAAATATCCTGTTTGCAGAAAACTCCAGAGACAAAGAGCTGCAGTTCCAAACTGGTGCCAAGCAGCCAATTGTGCTTCCCGAGGCTGCAGCCCAAAGCCAACCCAGCACAGAGGGTGCAGCACCTGCAGGTGGCCAGGAGCAGGGCTGGCACTGGCAAGTTAACTGGACAGGTAAGGCACCTTCCAGGGGAAGCAGATTAAGCCATAAATCCAAGCATCATCAGTCTAAAATTACGCACTTGAAATTGCTTCTTCTCGTGTTTCTGCACGGCACTGTGTCGGGCCATTAGTTTTTATTAAAATATGACAGTGCTGTTGAGTAGGCTCCTAACTGGCTCTTACCAGGGAAAGAAAGAGAGACAAAAGACCATAAACTTATCCTGCAGAATGTGATCTGGTCATAAATACCATTATATGTCCTGATGGTTTGACTTGCCTTTCTGTTCCAGGCAGCTGGAGAAGAGGGAGCTGGAAATCACATCCAAACAACCTCAGAAAAATTTGAAATTATTATCTGATGCAGCAAGAAGGCAACTGAAAAGGGAGGTGTAGGAAATCCCCTGATCTGGGAGAGAGAAGAGCCGAGAAAGATGATATTTCTGACACTGCACTGGATTTTACAAAGAGTCAGAAGGACAGGTCCAGTTTCAACCAGAAAGCCTTATTCAAAAAAGGACTTCAGTCATCAACAAATAGTTCTTTCATTTAGCTGGTGCTCAGAACCTTAGCAGGTGGTTAACTAACTCACTACTCCATGCAGGCTTTTTACCTACCTTTGTTTCTGAAGGCAGAAAAAAATCTTTTATTGCTACATGTTTTCTGGTAATACAGCAGCTGCTGTTTATGCTAATTCCTGCTTACTTGCAAATAGACCTGTGTTTATTTTGTGCCACGCCAGCTGTCAACAAAGGCATTTGAGGAGTAATTTCCATGCTCAAAGGAAAGGCTCTGCTCCCCCTTCCTACTGCTCATTTATTTCTTCTGCCTTTCAGATCCAAGGGGTGCTGAACTGGGGAAGTGTCTGATGGTGGATTATGGGAGGAACTGAATCTGAGATGCCTGCTGGTCCCACGGGAACCCACCTCTTACCCCGGGTATTTGCACGGCCCACTCTGAACTCCTCATCTCCAGTGCTGCCCTGAACTTGTCCTCCGAACACTCTGCAGAACCCTGCTGGGCTGCTGTGACAGTCCCACTGCCCAGGGACAAGGTTTGGCTGCTGCAGGAAATCCGTGCAGGCTTTGGTTCTCGCCTGTGCTTGAGCTGGGTCTCTCTGTTCAGCCAGACCATCAAAAATTCCAGGTGTGAGCCTCCCTACACGGAGCTCGTCACTGGACTGGGATGAGGCTCAGAGAACCACAGCAGACTTGGGGCCCAGTGCTCATTTCACCACCAAGAAACTGCTCCTCTAAACAGCTTCTTGTATCAGTCACCTCTGTTTTGTTAACAAATTAATCTCAGTGGGACTGACAGTCTGACTCGTGACATTTTCCAGCATCTAAATCTCAGACTTTTCACCAGCTCGATTTTCCCCGAGCTGAAGCCACAGCACTATTTGCCCAAACTCTCTGGAACTGCCTGCGTTTTCCCCTGAGCTGTGAAGCTGCCAGTGCCTCGTTCCTTCCGACAGCGCGTTACTACCCATTAGCATTTAGTGCATTTAGCAGCGAGATCAGAGAGCCCTGAGGACAAAGTGCTCTCAAATCAATCACTCAGGGACTCTCAGCCCTGATCAGCACAGCCCCCTTATTCCCTATAGCTTCTGTGGGAGAAGAAAATCCATCTCCTGCTCCCACGGCACGGCTGCTCAGTGAGCAGAGGGATGGAGCATTGATTTATTGCTCACACCTTGGAGAGGTCTCTGTGCCAGCTCCTGCTCCAGGCGCAGCCGTGCCCAGGGGCTTGGGGTTCTGGGGGGACCTTGGAGCTGGTCCAGGCTGGTCCCAGTGGATCCACCACAGCCAGACTGGGGGTGCCACGGGAAAGGACATTTCATAGAGGCAAACCCTGCAGGGATGAGGAAAAACCTGTGGGAAACATCCCTGAGACCACCCAGGTGGCAGCTGGGGGAGGAGGAGCTGCAGGTGACAGGCAGAGTCCCCTGTGCCGTGCTGGAGAGGATGAGGGGGGTGGAGCTGGTAGGGACTGACCACAGTCCCCTGTTCCCATGATTTTTAAAGTCACTTCTCTGCCTATATATTGAACCCCATGATTTTTCCCTTTTCTCCCCTGTCCTGTAGAGGATGGGAAGTGAGAGAATGGCTGGGTGGGTGTCTGGCAGCCGGCCAGTGTCAACCCACCCAAAAAGCAGATGCACTTTGTTTGGTTTGTGACTGTGGTGTGAACCTGCCATCATCAGGAAAACTCTTTCTGCGTTTCCTGTAATGACTTTGTAAGCTCCCCTTGCTTCCACCCACAAGCAGCACTTCTTCCCATGGCATAATGGGAAATGTTCTTCTCTGATTGAGAGGTTCCACCGGGAGGAGGATATTCCAGCTCCAAGCTGGGACTGTTGTGCTGTTTTATCCATCACCCATGGCCACGGTGTCCCTGTAGCTCCTGCAGACCTCCCAGAGCATCCTCAAGGCTCTGTCTGGCACAGGGCATTAAATGGTTTATCCTCACTCAGCCAATGTCTGTGGCCAACCAGCAGCTCAGCTGAGAGCATTTAAGACTGAGTTTGTTACAATAATCACCAATCTTGAATTGTTCCATCCTGTGCCATGGCAGGCCAGAAAACTTCTGGGAACCGCAGCAATTCCATTGTTTTGGAATGGATTCACAGCAACTCTTTGTGGCCAAATGACACAAGAGGATGTTGTCACCACCACAGCTCATTGAGGAATAGCTGCCTGAAGTCAGCACTCACTTACTGCCAAGCCTTTGCTGGCCATGGATGCCTACACTTATAAATGCAAGCAGGCAGAAGAACGTGCCAGTACAAGTTGGTGATTTCTTCTCTTTCTGCCACAATTACTTCCCAGCCAGCAGACACGAAGAGCAGCACTGAATCCATTCTCACTCAGTGCACTCCATATGTTCCCGAGGACTCAATCTCGGATGATGCCAACAGGAATAGAGTTACACTACTGTGATATATTTCATCCTATGGTGGCTGTCTAAAAGTCACTTATCCATGTTCAATTAGAAGAAACGTTCCCCTAAAAGGCAAGAAATCCTGTGACAAGTGGTTAACTAAGAACAGGGAGTTTGATTCTTCCTTCAGCTTTCTTTGTATTGAGAGGTAGCCAAGATTTTCCTATGCTTCCTTCTAAGAGCAAGCATGTTTATAGTACCATTTAAATGTTTATAGTATTATTTTATGTGCACGTACAGACCTCTGCTTGAAGAAGGTGCTGTACAAATGAACAAATTACTGAAAAAATAAAATTAAATCAAAAGCACAGGACTTGTGTATATACAGTTAATCAGAGCCCCAAATAATTCTTAAAAGCTGCTATTGGCTAAAACATTTAATGAGGGATGTTGTACCCGGTGAGAGTTCCAGAAGGAAAGGATCTGTGCCCATCCCACGCGTCCCTGCTGCACCCAGCAGGGTGCTGGACACGGACACATCTTTCCAACCACAGCTTTTTGTGCTGGCTTCCCCTTGAACTGGCCAGCCAGAGAGGAAAGAGGAAAAAGCTGATATGGAAAGGGGATGTGCCACAGTTAAAACAATCCCGGCACGCGGGAATTCCTACACCATTTCTGTCTTCCACTCAGCCAGGGCTTATTTTCCAAGCTGTCCTGGTAGGCAGAAGTGCAGGTAAATGAGGACTAAGTGAGAGTGGGAAGAAGGTACAAGATCCAGTCCCAGATGGACAGACTTTGCTACACCCCCATTTCAGAGCTCTGTAGTGCCTTGAACTGGAATGGCTTTCAGCAGGCAGGAGACTCCACGGGCTGGAGCTGCTCAGATCCCCAGCCTGGGCTGGGCTGGCTGCTCGCAGGCCAGCAGCTGCCAGGGCCCTTTGAAACCACCAAAAGTGTGTCAAGAATTACAAGCTCCCAGCACAGACATCCCCCAGGCTTCAGATCTGAACTCTATTTTTGGGAAATGTTCCGAATTTCCATGTGGTAAGTGAGAAAGAGGGAAAAGGAGGTGGAGGAGGGAGAGTGACTGCAGTGAAGCAGAGAGGCTCCAGAAAAATTTGCCTTGCCCTATCTCTGGGAGCAGCTGATGTGCTGTCAAGGGGTAAAAGGGAATGCCAGCTTTCTGTCTAAACATCTTCAAGCGTTTTTCTTTAATAACTCATCAGTTCTTGGTAAAAAGAGTTTTCCCAGCAGTGATTGGTGGTGGTAATTCTACCAGTAAGAAACATTGTTGAATTATGAAAAATAAAATAAAACCCTGCTGTGCTACTGGGTCACAGAATCTGTGTCAGCTGAGAGAAAGAATGAGCAGAACTGGGCGAGAATCAGCTTCTGGCTGGCTGGGAGGGGTCTGCCAGGGAGCAGCTCCCACGTGGCAGCCAAGGAGGAAGACAGAGGCTGGTCTGTGAATGACCTGTGGGCAGAGATGCTCCTGCAGGACGTGTGTGTGTGTGTGTGAGCAGGGCCCCTCCAGGACCCCTTTGCAGGGATCCAGGCAGCATTAGGGAAGCCACGCATGGATCTTTAGTCTTTCCAAGCTTAAGTGCTCAGCACCCCAACCTGCAATTAAAGCTGCCACTGAGATCGGAGTTTGTGGCGTTGAGCTCGTCACTGTCCACCCTGAATGAAGGTGAATATTGAAAGGTCTGCAGCTGATGGGGCCCAGAGTTTGCTCACAGGGGTTTAAAAGAACTCAGCCATGCACGTGCAGTGCTTGGCCAGGTGTGCATGGACAGCAGTGGGGTCAGGCCTGTGTTGCTTGTGCACATCCCTTCAGCCTCAAGGAAAATGAAGCACCCATTTTTGAAAGAGACCTGGTGGATTTTCAACATTTTCCTGTAAAAGATACCTGGTGAATTTTCAATGTTTTCTTGTAAAACAGTAGATATTTTCTCAGAAAACGTTTCATGAAAAATACATTGGTTTCTGGCCATCTCTTTTTCCCTGAGAACCTCTGCAAAGCAATGCAGTGAGAATGAAGGCTCTGCCCTAGAAAACAGGATGGTGCAGTCCTGAAGGGGACTTCCACTTAGCAGGTTTGAATTTTTGGAAGGAGTTCCTATATGCTATTAACTAGATGCCCCATCTGCAAATGGAGTAATGAATAAATTATCATGAATAAACACAAACATCCAAAGTCAGCAACAGCAAGAAAGTAAAAATAATGAAACTATGAAGGAAAGCTTGCCTTTTTTGAAGAGGTATTCCTAACACACGAGTTGTCAGGGTGGGAATCAGTCCATCAGAACAGAAAAGTTCAGATACTTTTGCTAAAAGTTCTCTGTTAAAAACTGATCTAATGGTAAGAAAGCTTCAAATTCCTCAGCACAAGCTGTTTACAGAGATTCTGCAGGCACCACGCTTGGACAGATTGGCACAATATAGGCAGGCAGATAACTGTGGAGGCATTCACATGGATTCCATATCCTGAGAAAAATCTTGACAGGCCTCACAGATACCAATCGACAGTATTGGAAATACAGGAGCCAAGCTGTACAACTCTGAATTATGCAACTGGTATTTCTTTCTCCTACAGCCATCAAACTCAATAAAATTTTAAAGTCCTATAAATCCCCCTGGAAGTGCTCCACCTAGTCACTGTTTTCAGCCAGGAATAAATATATTGGAGGAATATAATCTACGGATCTCAGTGATTTAAATGCACTCTCGTGAGGAATGCAGACATGGGCACTGCTGGACACGCAGGGTTGGTCTGAGAGGCTGAATGAAAGGATTTGGAGCTGGGTGGATCCAGCAAAGATGGGGCAGCACAACACAAACAATTAATCCAAAAAGGATCTTTGTTACAGAATCCTCCCCACCGAAGCACAGGAGCTGGTGTGCTGCCTTGTTTTCCAGCCTTCTGATTGTTTTGCATAGTTTCGGAGTCAGAACTTCACAATTCTCACACTTTGGGTAATTAACACCTGTTGTTATTGTAACTGCTTTCTTACGTTTACATTCCTGTTCTATCAGGACAAAGGTTTGATGGATTTCTACATGGCCAATGTGATTGGAGAGGTGTCACCTCAATCTTCCAATCCACTGTCATGTTCAGATTTGTATAAATGTATCCTTCAGAGAAATAAAGTGGGATTACCCCGTTGACATTTGACCAGAGCACACGCGTCCTCATCGTGCCCACAAGTGACCCTGGTGGGAGGCAGGCACACAAACACGGGGATGCTGAGGAAATGCAAGCTCCATTTGAGGTGCATTTGGACACCTGCACTGTCCAGAGCCCAGGCCCCACTGCCTCCCCCTGCCTGGCTGAGATGCTGCTGCTGGCCCGTGTGCCCAGAGCCGTGGGAGTGTTCCAGGACCCAGGATCCCCTCCCCAGGAGCTGCCTGTTGCTGCCAATTAGTAGCGAAACAATACCTCAGGACAGAGAAAACCCCGTGAAGCTGTGAACTCTCTGCTGCTGTTGCCTAGAGATGGGATCAGAAAAAAGCCTTCAGGCAGAACATCTGTAATGTGGACAGACAGATGTTTGCACTTGCAGTTCCGTGCTTTAGCTGTTTTTCCTATGAATTAACATATATTCATGGAATTTCTGTTCCCTTCATGGTGGAAAAGAGGTAATCCCCCCTCAGAGCAGTTCTATTTTCTGCTTTACTGTAAATGGGGAGGTGGGTGACATTTATTTGTTAAACATTGCCATAAATATTTAGCAGAGCAGGGCTCACTTGAGGAGAGGACACCTAAACAGATTGCTGGTGAGCTAACCCTTGGAAATTTTCCAGATTTCTCTCTCTTCCTCCCTGTTTTGTGAGGGTTTTTTTTTCAGAGAAACTAAATAAACATTTGAAAGGAGACGCACGACTGGAACAAAACCCCCATAAATAATTCAAAAGAAAATTAATAGGATTCAAGATACACTTTCTGATTATCAACGTAGGATTCTACTCTTTATTTTTTTTTTTACAGTAGCATCCAGCTGGTACAGTGCATCATGCTAATCAGGGAGTGTCTTTCACATTCCCACAGCTCCTTGGAAACACATCTCCATCAAACTGCTTTGAAGCTCAATTTTAATTTAGATGCAAACTATCCCAAAAGTACTGATAGTCTAAAAAGCGCCTCTGGCAGTCCATAATTATGAGGCACTGGAGCTGTCAGGTTTGATTAGGGGGTGGCTGCAGTCACTCAGGCCACGCAGCAGCGCTCGGCCCCTCCTGATCAGTTAAAGTTTCCTCCCCAGCACTCAGGGCTCACCCGGCACTGGGGCGTGGGGGGTATCTTTATTTATTCCCTGCTTTTCAATCAGCCGGAGCCTCCAGAGCACTGCAGTGATAAAGCTGTGCAGGAGAGCATCCCCCAGTCCCCTCCTCACCCAGACATCCCTGCTGCAGCATTTCATCTGCAATAGATTCACAGCAGGAGGTTTAAAACCATCTGCTGGTATTAGGGCTTAATAAAAGAGCAATATTGTGTCACAACGCTGGGGTTTGAGGAGTATCACTGCAGCTGAACAGACCAATTCCCACCAAAATAAATAGTATTTGGAGGATAAGAATAATTCTCCTGTGAAGAATTTCTGTGCTTCTGAATCCATCCTGTATCCCACATTCAGCTGATTTCAGTGGGGTTACCTGGGACAGGACCCTGCACCAGGAAATGTGATTAATATTTACAGTTCCTGCTGCTTTCAGGGCATGCCATGGACAGGGAAAACTGAGAATGTGCATTCCAGAAAACACAAGCAGCTTCAACAGCACATCTGACCTCAGATATTCAAAACGAGAGCCCAGAGAAGCCCTCCTGGCCCAAAGGCCCAGCCCTGACCCTGGCTCCAGGCAGGGCCCTGGCTGCACTGCCATGGTGCAGGATGACAGCAGGAATATCCAACCCCCATTATCTCCCCCAAGCAGAGAGGCAACACCAGATGCAAAGGACACCAAATTCCCTCTGTCCGTGGGGTTTATTTTGTGTGTTTGCTCCCTGCTGTAGGCCCGGGGCCAGCACGGCGCCTCCCCACTCTCCCTGTGTCCTTTTTTATCCCCTATTCTTGGAATTTCCCACCTCAAACACACACTGCCTGAAACGCCTGAAGAGCAAGAGGCTTCTAAAATCTTGGGCCATGCTTTTCCTTCAGCTCCACTGTCTCACTTGTTCAGAGGTGAGGAGAATCTGGCAATACTTGAGATTTAGCAGCGCTGGCCAACATTACCTTTGTGATTCTGTCTGCTCTAGGTGCTTCTCAGAAGCAAAGACAAAAAATGTAATTACAGTTCTGAGGGTTCATCCTTCAGACAGCCCAAGTGCTCCCAATGCCACAGGCCACCTAAGTCCTCCCCACACAAGCTTTTCTTCCTGCCCGCCCATGAAATAAAATCTCATTCTCATCTGAAGCTCTCATTCCAAGCCAAGGTCACAGCAGCAGCCCTGTTGATTCCAGTACCCAAGAAAGGTTTTATCTTCCCATCCCTTTCACCGTGTGTCTCAAACACACTGAGAGTACTTTGGGTCTCCTCAGGGTCACACTGAAAAATAAGCCTATTAATTCAGAAGGGTTTCAAAATACTTGAAGAGCTCATTCAGCAGAGTTTGCATCTCTTGTGTAGGCTCCACTGGAGCCAGCCTGCCTCACTCTGCACTCAGTCACTCTCAATATCCATCAGAGCACTTCACTCAGCCATAAAAGAACTGCAAGCAGAGATGAATCTCATCCTTTCTCCTTTCAGATAGCTCAGGAAGCCACCAGCCTCCCGTTTTTAGCCTAACTATAGAAGACAGCTTAATGAGGCTCGGGGAAGATCACCTTGAATGTTAGCCAACAGCCCATTGTCACAAGAAGAGTTCCTTGCATCAAAATCTGTGTAGCCCTTGAATAAATCTCTTTGATTCTGCGTGCACTGGGGCTGTGCTCATTCCTGCTCCCTCAGCTGTGGGAGGTGTGAGTGTGTGGGGGATGCTTACGGTGAGAAAGACGAGGGGATCATACTGGACTCTTGGTTGTAATCATTAATTTCAGGAAAGCTACACCGAGAAGTGAAGAAGGAAGGGTTTGGAGACAGCATCTTTCATTCATTTATGTCTGTAACAGAGGCACACAGCAGGAGAGGAAAGCCCTGCACATGTGCACAGACACTCAGCTTCTGCTGCCTTGGGAAACTTTCCCATGTTTGCCTGCATGCCCAAATATTCACCTTCTCATCCTGCCTCCAGTCTGGGAAACATGAGGAAATGAGGAGCAAATAAAAGTCACATCACTGTAAGAAAATGCATTTTCACACAAGGAGGGAATATATCAAGATTCCTCTTTCCCTGATAGCAGATGAATAGACCAGAAAATGAATTCTTCAAAAACTACTGCTAATGCTGACCTTAAAATGACCCAGAAATAATTTCAAAGGTTTTAGCCTGATTGTTTAAATACACCTTCAGCATTTTCTGCCTGCCGTTAATCAGACATTTATTACTAATAACTCCTTATCTCTCAAACACTCACCTATAAACCAATCATTATAATTAGGGAGTGCTTTGGCCGCTGCTTAAAATGTGGAACACAGAAGTCTCATCTCCACCCTGAATCCTCTCCTCTACTTATTGCAGTGCTTGCTGTCCTTTCATGTGCAGAAGCTGTTTCAGGCAGAGGGAAATCTTCCTTGTTGTGTTCTTGCAGAGCACCCACCACACTGGGGTTCAGCTGTCACCAGCGTGAACCTTCTGGTCTTGTTGTATTAACTGGTTTTGATATGAAAATCATGGCATAAAGGAAACAGGCAAGCGTGAAGCAGTTTGCATGATGAAAAAATAGGGGTTTATTTTTTTTTTTTAACAAATCATGCAAGTTTTCTGATTTCTCTCATGGATTAAGAATGTACTTAGTCAAGGGACAACATCTGTCCAAGTGGTGAGGAAGGAGAGAGCCATATGCCTGGATGAACCGCTGCTCAGGAGTAAGGAAAGAAAATCTAGAGGGCTGGCTTGGGATTTAGCTCTCTGGAGGGGAAAAAAGGCAAAAATTCACTGCAATCTGTTCGTGTAGGAGAGAGGGACAGAGGCAAGGATGGGAGGGCATAATGATAGCAACATCTGCAGGAGTAACACGGCTGAATGGCAAGCAGCACGCGCTGGTTCAGGACAAACATCCCTGCAAGGGGAACCCCGCGCTGGTGTCGGCACCGCCCCAGCCCAGCACTGGCACGGGAGCGCTGGGAAGGACAGGACAGACAGGAGACAGCTGAGGGACAGGTACTCCATTCCAGGGCACGACATCCATTTCCTTCCCCGGGCTCAGTCTGAAGGCACTGCTAACAGAGGCAGCTGGAGGCAGGCAAATTACCCGTCAGTGCCAGAGCTGCTAATGAAGAAGGATTCCAAGAGCAGAGGTGGGCACGGCCGGGAAGGCAGCTCGGAGCGCAGGATGGATGGGAGCGCCTGGCAGAGCGCAGCTCCTCCTTCGGCCTGGGACCGGAGGGCCTGGAGGAGCAGCAGGAACACACAGCCCCGCTCTGGTGTAACGCTGTTCTGTCTGTTCCCTGGTCTAGCCCGCAAGCCAGAGGCAGCGCGGCAGCGTCTCCAAAATGCGTCCTTGCCACACGGCGGGCAGCAGAGGAAACGCAGCGGAGAATCGCGGAGCCGGGTGAGAAATGCGCTTTTTCCCCTCTCGGTGAGGCTCG
>WEIT01033048.1:16304-41557 GCA_013389985.1 Dryoscopus gambensis | reverse complement strand
CGGCTGAAACCCACACCCCCGCTCTGGTGAGCATCCCACGGAACCGAGTCGCTCTGCCCCTGGCTGGAACACACAGCCCCGGCTCTGGTGAGCATCCCACAGAACCGAGCCGCTCTGCCCCTGGCTGGAATACACAGCCCCGCTCTGGTGAGCATCCACGGAACCGAGCCGCTCTGCTCCTGGCTGGAACACACAGCCCCCGGTGTGGTGAGCACCCCACGGAACCGAGCCGCTCTGCCCCCGGGGCTGCGGGACAGGCCGCTCCCGGAGACACGGTGACCGCGGTCAGTTGCTGTAGGTGTGCGCCGGGACGCAGTGGGATAATGATGGAACCGTGGCATTGTTAAGGTCGGAAAGCACCTTTAAGATCATCAAATCCAACTCTTCGCCCCACAATAGTCCTGTTCTCCAGGGCTGATTGGACTGGCAAAGTAGGGAAAGCAAAATTCAACCAAGTAGTCGAATTAAACCGCTCCAATAGGGGATTTGTGGCATCATCCCTAAACTACAGTCCTGGACACCTTGTTTCAATTGTGCAGATCCCTTTGGTTCCCACATCACTCTCTGAACTCCGGGTGTTTGTGTGAGCTGCCCAGGCTTCCTCCAGAAGACAGATGATACTTCTTGAAATAAGTAGAATAAATCATCCCCTGAAAGCCCCTTTCTATTTACTGAACGTAGAGGGAGTCTAGTTTATTTAGACCAGAAATCTATTTTTCATATGTCCAAAGCTACATGAGATGAGCCTCACCATTTTTCTCCCTTTTTTCTGAAATCTGTCAGCAAACTGGGAATAACATCTGCAGTGACACTGTGAAGAACACTGAAGACATCACCCATTCCTGTTTCAGAGCAGCCACATGCAGTTGTACTAAAAACAGCTCTGGAAGAATATAAACAGGTTTTTAAAAGGCAGAGGGTTGCTTTCTAGTTATTATTATCATTATTATTGTTTATTTGTGGTCTAGGTTTCAACACTAGCTTTATTTTTCCTATCAGAAATTAAAAGTTCCTGTGAACTGCAGCTCTAAAGGGAGCTCTGTACAATATCAAAGGCAGTCCTACAAAGCTACGATTTTATTTGGCTGTTTTTGAAATAAACAAAGGGAGATGATTTTGATCTACATTCCAATGGTCTCAATTCTGTGAAGGTTGACAGGAGTAGTCCTGAAACACTCTTATCAGTCAAGGTCCATTTCTACATTGGGCAGATAAAAAAGTTTGCAGCTTCACAGAGCTGACTGCACTTCTAAATGTCTGAAAACACAGATTTGACAGAATTGAAGCTCTTCACAAACAGATATTGATCTCTCCAAGACTGTAGATAAAAATCTGTTGAATAAGGTTGAAACATTTGTTTGTCTTGAAGCATGAACTAAATGTTTTAGGTAGCTCTGATTTTTAGATTATATGCTGAATGACACCTGTCAAAAAGATACAGCTGGAATATGTCAGGAAGACCAAAATTAAATGTTTCAGCAGAGTTAATTATAAGATCTCTGAGACTTCAAAGAAATTCCAGCTTGTTTTAGCTTTTTTTGCTCCATTTGGAACAAACCCAGAGTAAGAGATGGCACATCCTCAAGGAGCTCAGATCCTGGGGTATCAGTACATTAAATGCTGATGTTATCTGTCAGTCCTACAAGGGTCACGTCTTGGAGGAGCATCAGAGTGAAGACATTAGAGCATTTCAGGGGATTGTTTCTTGTCTTATTCATCTAATTTGCCGTTCAGCTGCATTGTGAGGATGAGTAAGACACAGTAGTAGGAAGCCATTTAACCACAGTGTTGATTTGAAGGTGTTCAAGCCTTTGGGTCACTCAGATTTCCAGGGAATTATTTGTTATTTCACTCCTGAAAATTATGATAGTATCATGCAAGCAGTTTTTAATGCTACTTTTCCACATTAAATCCACCACTTCTCAGGAGGGCTCGGCCACCAGGTGCTATTTTGATTTAAAATGTACACAGGCGAGATTTAAAATGAGTCGAGTATATTATCTCTGCACGCATTTGTCGCTGACAAAACCTATTAATTGCACATGGAAATCAATGCAGAGCAGTGTAGCTTTCAACCAAGCTACAGAATTAAATACAGGGCCTATCAAAGCTGATAATCCCTTATTGAATCAAACACATTGCCAAGGTCACCCAAAATAAGCAGCCTGTGAAATGTATCAGAGCAGAGTATGACTGTGTGCACTGTACTGCATATCCTGGGCAGCACCTGTCAGTAAACACACCCACAACTCTGCTATTATCATAAAAAAGAAATATTTTCCCTTAGGAATGGGAATGCTCATGCGGGACTCGTGGAATTAAAGCTCAGTTCTTGGCTTAGTCTTGGAATTTGTGCCAATTACCTCATGTTTGTGTGCGTTGGCTCCGTAACTGGAACTAACCCTGAATCCCAATCTTGGCCTCCCCCATGGAGCCACTCAGCTTTTGGAATCCTAAACACTGAATGTCAGGGCCTGGGTGATGTCTGTCACCAAAAGCAGCTGGCTCAGCAGTGCTCAGCCACATCAGGATGTCAGTGGTTCACGCTGAGGGAAGATTTTGAGCATAAAGCTTCAGCTGGTGCCTGCCCATTACCGAAAATACCAGGCTGCTCCAGCTGAGCAGCACTTCTCCATTTCAGTGTGCAGCAGCTCAGACAGCACGGACGGGCACTGATGGGGTCACTGCCTGCTCCCTGCACTGCTTCTCACTCAATATTCTCTTCTCCTTGCTCTTTACTGCAGCATCCTCCCTCTTCTCTGCTTGGGAGCTCTGTCTCCTCCCCACCTCGAGCCCAAAGCCTGAAATTGCACAGTGCCCCCACCACACAGTGAAAGGACATTTGCAGACGTGGCATCATGTGCTCATCAGCACCTGCTGCTCCTTCTCCTCACCCTTTCTCCATCCTGCCCCTGGATTTGAAAGGCCTTTGGGTCAGGGATTGGTTTTGCTCTCTGAGCTGGGGCAAATAAGGAGCTGTTTGCTAATCCTCAGTCATTCCCACAGGAGTGTCACATTAGAGCTCATCAGTAGGTGATTATCAAGTCCACACCACACTTAAAACAATGCCCAAATGTATCGCTTTTAAAACAATGCACAGCTATTCCTTCAGTAATTCTGGCTGTTGCATTCTCAAGTGTTCCTTTGATTTATTAGCCCAGTGTGTTATTAAAATAATGAATTATGTGTTGGTACATTGCATTTAACGCAGCATACACAGGGGCAAGTACATCTGCTACCTCTTAATCAAATATTCACTAACAAAGGTTGATTAACAGCATTTTACATATTTACAGCAAGAGTGAAAAGCATAATAGAGCTGCACTGAAGATAAATGATAATAAATTATTAAAATGCATTTATCTGTGCACTGATTAGTGCGTGGGATAGACAGAACTGCAGGTATGGTTTTGTTCATCACGCAATGCCAGTTTTCTACTGTAGCAGACATTTAATTAACACCTTACTTTCAGCTTTTTGGGGGAAAAAGAATTCCCCCAAGATGCTGTAGAGCTGTTCCCATTCCCAGTCCAATTCAAAGCCAGTCCCCTCGCATGGAATTTCCATGTCCAACAATCCCCTGGTTTAGCCTTTCCCATCAGCTGTGGCGTGGATGTGCAGCTCCGAGCGTGACGTGCACGCCCCAAAGCCAGGGTCTGACGTGGCCTCGGGTGACTCCCTCCCAGCTCCCCAGCCTTCAGCACTCTCTGGAAGTGGAGATTTGCCAAGGAAGCACCAACAAAATCCAAGGCCTCTTAAACGGATATTTCACAACTTCTTTCTGCTAAGAGTTGAAATCACAAAATCATGTTCTTGTACTTCCTATGTGGAGAAAAGGCCAGGAGCATTTTCCTTTTACTGGAGCTGAGCTGATTTGCAGAGAGCTAAGCTTAATTCTCTTGCCTAGGCCCAGCTCCCAGCTATGACAACGGATTAAAGGTCTGGAGTCCACAGACCCCTCGAAATCCTACTGAAATCAGTCAGAAATCCGAGGGCTTCCAGGCAGCAGGATTGTTCTCCCGTGTTAATTATTGGCAGGTTCTTTAACCAGACTTCAGAGAAAATTCCTAAATTGCCTTTTTATTGATTTTCGACATAACAGCATCCCAGAAAGCAAACATGGACTATAAATGAGAGCTTAAAGATGCAGTGCACATAGTGTGGAACAGGGAAGAAAAATGTAGTATGTTAATAAACCCAGCTAAAAGAATACAAACCAGAAAGTAAATAAACAGATGCAGGAATTACAGGAGTTCAGAATTTCAGTTCAGGGAGTAGAAATTAGGGTTTGCATTAAGAGAAAATTACAGTACAAGGAAAGATATTATGGGGAAAATATTTGCAGCTGGTGTAAATCAATATTGAATCTGTTAAATTTACTCCAGCTGAGAATCTGGTCCCTGCATCCTCACCTTAGTATGGAGAAAAACAACCCAATTTTTCTCTGTGGAAAATAATTCCACATGAAAAAACCCACTTCTTCCCGATCATTTATCTAAGAGCTCACTTGTAAACCATTCTACTGAGAGTAAACCACTTATCAATCTTTTCCATAAAACAAAGGCAGAGATCGAGTCCTGGGTTTAATCTGCTGTGAGTGGCACTGTGTGGCCAAGAAAGCAATTTATAAATAGTGCAATTAAAACGACCTTCAAAGTTTTGCAGTAGAGTCTAAAGAAGCACAAACTTGAGAAATTTAAACAGTGAAGAGCATATAAGAATATAAACTGCATGTTTCTTACAGATACCTCTGTTTCAGAGCCTGAACTCGCTTCTGAGGGAGGGGCACTGGATGGGTGTGACAAGGGGGTGCACTGGGGGTTTCCCAGTGCTTAAAAGTCATTACTGTTATAAATAAAAGTTGGAATTTTAATGGTTGTCAGTTAGAGTTAAAAGTTATCTGGTTATAAATGTTAATTATAATCTGTTTAATGAATTGTATGAGTTTGTGGTTGTGAATATTAATTATGTAAATATTAATTATGTAATAAGCGCAACGGGCTGTACGGGAATGATATACGATAAAAGAATGGGATAATCTTGAAAGAACGTCACAACCAAGAATATTATTATATTATTATTAATATTATCATGGCGAAAGATTTCATCTGGAAGAATTGGGATTGGATGAGGATCTGGCCAATCACACGACGCCACCAGGAAATGATTGGCCAGAAATGACTCTCGCTAAAGACCAGTCATACCCCTGGATTTGAGCCAATCAAATGGAGGATCCAAAATGGACCAATGAGTGAACAAGAAAAATGATAAAGACTGCTCCCGAGCTCAGCTCAGGGTCTTCCAAGGGGCTCAGCAGCCTGTGGAACATCACGCGCGTGTTGTTGTTTGGTTTCAGTATTGCTGTGAGGGGCCTGGGACTAGCCCAGGCTCCCGTCTTTTGATTCCTAATTTGTTTCTAATAAAAACCGGCTAACTCTTGAACATCAAAAAGAGTCTGGGCCCGTTTTTAACAATTACCTGTATTTACCTGAGGTGTTGGGATGAGTTGGGAGCGGAACAAAAGTGTGACCCCCCCCATCCCCTGCCATGCATAATGCAGCACTCCAGAGTGCCCCGTGATGTGCCAGTGCCGGGGAGGGAAAGGAGAACTCACACACAGTCCTGAGCCTGCATAAAGCCACCCATCCTCTGTGTCAGAGGGACTGACCAGCACGTTTTGTCACATCTCGCAATATCCTTTCTTAACGTGTTGGTTCAGCCGAGTGCCTGCAGCACAGCAACCATTGTGCGGTGGCTGTCAAGCTCTTAAAGTTACTGCCTGTGATTTGCACACAGAATCACTGTGCCTCACCCGTTCCAACTATAAACACACGTAACTCAGGCTTGTCAAGAACCCTGCATCAAATTCATCCTCAGTGCAACTCGGTGGGAATCCGATGAAGTTTGTGTTAGAGATGGATTTGGTCCACTGTCTCTTGATTGCTGATATACTGGGATCAAAGCCTTGCCAGGGATCCCACTGTGTATGAAATGGTTGCATTTGTCAGTGTTCAGGCATCCAGCAAAACACTCCCCGTGTTCCCTCCATTCCAGAAAGAAACAAAACATATTCAATAATGAAAAGCTAAACTGAAGAGAAGGAACTGCAAATACAGAAAATGGGGCTTGATCATCACCTGAAACAAGTGAAAATCTCACAGAACAATTCTGAATGGATTGCTTTGCTGATAATAGTTTTTTATTGCATTTTTCTTGCATGTACCTAGACTGGGGTACTCTAAACTCATTTTTCAGCTTTGCAAGTAAAATATAAAAACGATCAGTATTATTTCCAGTGGGGTCCTAACCATGCAGGGAACAGAGGGTTGTGCTGGCTCGACAGTAATTAATTTTCCAAGCTCAGGTTCCATCTCCTGTGAGTAACTGATACCAGTGGTATCAGTTTTCTGAACACCTGCCACCTCCCCAAGCCGTCTGTGGTCAGAAATAAATTGCAGCTCTCTCCCTGAATTCCAGTTACACCGAAGCCTTTTACCTTGTTTAACGTTGGCAAAGGCTACATGGGGTTATTTCTGTAACAGTCCTCTCAAAGCAAGCAAAGAGCCCAGAGCAGGTCAAGAACACACTCGTGTTTCCTTGCCTACACCAACCAAACCTCCCAACGAGCCTGTATGAACATTTATGCCCTGCTCCAGTGCACTGGCAGCACTCAGAGCCTCACAGACTCTCCTACCAACAGCACTGGCACGCACACATGCACAGGAGATGTAGGTTAAAATCACAATCAATGCCACCTAAAAGTGGGCATTGATTTGGGTTTTTGTTTTGAAGAGCAGCAAGTTTAATGCACCTCGTACAAGGTCCCTGACTCTCAACATTCGTACCAGGAGACATATGGCAGAAATGTAATTTCTCCTTTTAAAAAGAGAATTTTGTCTCTGGATTTCTTAGAAGAAAAAGAACTTCTTTTAAACCATATGTCTTCTCTGTGTATGTACTGGAGCTGGAACTGTGTGGTAGCTCACACGAGAAGGAGACATATGTTAAAAGCTGTTCTCTTTTCTCTGTTCTAGAAAATAAAAAGAAATAGCAGTTGCTCCAACAGACACTGAAGTCAAAGTAAAAGCTCACACTGATGACAGCAGTAACTGAGTCAGAGCCACGCTATGCCTCACGGTGATTATCTGCTGCTTTTCCTAAAATGAGGTGGGGTGGCCGACGCTGTGCAGCGTCCTGGCATTGCACACAGAGAGCAGCAGTGGGACGAGGGAAGGGATGCAGCAGAAGTGAACAGGGGGAAATAATCCACATCAACATCATTGTCAAAGTCATAGCAATGATTTAAACAACTTAAACATACCTGTAAAGGCCCACAGTGCTGTGAATTAAACAAAAATTACAGATTACAAAAAAAAAAGGCATGAAGCAATGTTTTGAATGAACCTGTCACTCGTGGTGACATGACTGCAATTTCCCAGACACTGAACATTGGCTCTTCTCTCGTGCAGCACACACCCCCCAGAGCAGCTCTGTGCTGAGGGAGGGCACAATAACAGCTATTTCCCTGAATTAGGGCTGGAATGGTTGTTTTAGGAACCCTACCTCTCTGAATCCAGGCTCCAGGCAGTTTAATTAAATAGCCCGTGAAAGGATTAGCAATCCTTAATTGCACTTTCCTCTCACGTTGGCTCGCAGTGAAGGACAGACCTGTCCCATCCCAGCCCTTCTGCAGGGGACTGTTCCAAGGGTGGCACTGGCCACAGGGTCTCTGGTATTGCCTCTCCTTCCTTTCACAAAATGCTGCTCTTTCATTGGGAAATTACTTTTTACTGGGTTATGGCCCCTCAAAACCACCATTTTCAAAAATGAGAAGTAAGCAATAATCTCAGCTTGCTTTCAGTTACAGCCTTGCCATCACTGCACCGCGATCTCGTGAAACGTTCAGATTCTTCAGGAGAACACTCATTTTTCACACAAAGCAATTATCATTTTTCGATTATAAAAATCAAAACAGAAAGAATTTCAGTTTTCCACATGGCTCTGAAAGTTAAACACTATCCTTTCACTTTTTTTACTTAGATAATGGACAGAAATACCAAATAAATGTGAAAAAACCCCCCCAGAAGGCGTGCGTACATTTTGCGAATTCCCACAGAAAAACCGATTGGTTCTGTGGTCAACCAGCTCTGAACACCTGCATTCATCTTGCTTTTACTTGAAATTCTGCATTTGTCCAGGGCCGAGGCACATTTTGACCTCTGGAACAGCCCCCATCACTCCTGCTTGGCAACACTCAACTGGCAAGTCCTGCAGGCGATTTTTTTAATCTTCCAGCTACTGAAATATTTAATTTAAGGTATAACTTCTCCATTAATGAAATCAAAGGGGCTTGGTGGAAATATTCTGGAGACTTTTTATCATTAGGCCATTTAAAGAAAGTAGTGAGAGGAAAATCAAAACTCTGTGATGTCTGGAGGGGAAAAGTAAGTGAGGAATAATTCAGAGAGAAAATGAGACAAAGGGAAGGGAAAATAAAGGAGGTAATGTAAATTTTATTCTGGTTTGCTTTCACAGCTCCTAAGTAATTTCTCCCACTTGTGCCCCAAATTATATTGTCTGTGCCCTTAAAAAGCAAATTAACATTTACAGACTTCTTTTCTCTGGATGTAATAATTTATATCCCTTTCATAACTGGCTCTGTCAGTTAAACAACAAAAAATAGTAACAAACTGTATCATCCACAGCTTCCTCTGCCATTTCCCACTGCCCATTCTGAGTCCCCATCACCCACGCTGAAAAGAAGCTTCTGACACCAGGCTACGTCAAAACAGCTTCAAATGGCTGTGACATGGGAGGTCAGAATGATGTTGGGGTTTGTTTGTTTGTTTTTGTTTGGTTATTGTTTGTTTTTTTCTTTTTTTTTTTCCCTAGCATATCGTATTAAAAATGAAAATCCTTAAGAGGAAACCCCCCAAGCTTTTCTGGCAGGTGGCTGACGGCTCTGCAAAGCCGAGCAGGGGAAGGAGAGTGAACGTCACACTCTCACATGAAGTGGGGGGCACAGAGGACTCCGGACACCCAGCCAGGGCTGAATAAAGTCTCTCTGGACTGCATAAGGAATGGAGCACAGTAAGGGTGCAATTCCTTGAAAATAACGAGGGAGAGAATAATAATTGACTCTAACTTTTCATTTGGGTCCTGAGCTGCTTTTGCTGCTGCTCTGCAGAACCAGAGCAGCCACATCTAGAGAAGCGTTCCCAGGCTGCCCTGCTCTGGGTCTGGTGAAACCTCGGGGTCCTGTCTCGGCTGGAGGAAACCCTTTCCCAGAAAAAGAACTGCAGCAGTGAGAAACGAGAGGATTCTGTTGAAGATTCTCTTAATTAATAAGTTGGTTGCTACCTTCCTATGAGGTGACTTCTTGTAGTTTCCTTTGACTTGTCAGAAATCTGTTTTATTGGTTGGGTTTCTAGAACTGCTGTTTCAGTGGGTTTATTAAAAGCAACAGCAAAGAGTCCTGCTGTGTCCAAATATAGACTCAATAACCCTTATTTACACCAAATGGGCACTGAAAGACCCAAATCATTCATGTTTGTACAGGGCTTCAATACCATCAGGCAAAGCAGAGTGGAGAATGCAGTAATCAAAGAAATGATTGTCTGCTGCCATTCCAGTACAGGCTGCAACAAGAAATACACAGAGGGGTCTCCACAAAGGCTAATTTTGGGCCCAGAAGGCCGCTCTCTGTAAGCACTGGCTGTAATCAATAGAAGGAGACAGACACCTTCAGAGGGCAGCTCAGAGCAGCAGCTAATTTAAGTGCTCTGAATTGCACTCCTGAAATGCCCTGAAATCTCTCAGAGGTTTATATACTGGAGGTGTTCCTCCAGCACTGGCACAGAAGGAGCACGAGAGGAGTAAATCTCCTGTGTTTGGTACTAGAGCCGTGGCACCTGTGAACCGAGGGCACGTCCGCTGCCAAAACAAGACAAAGTGCAGGGAGGCACAATTCCACCCTGACGGGAGCTGGTGTATTCGCTTTCCGGGTTTTTCCCTGGCCGAGCTCACAAGGCAGAGGCAGCGCAGCCGCGTCTCCAAAGCGTCCTCGCCACTCAGCAGGCAGCAGAGGAAACGCAACGGAGAATCTCAGAGCCGGGTGGGAAAATGTGCTTTTTTCCCTCTTCGGTGGCTCGGCCAGGTAGCCTGATTTTAAGGCAAAAGCGTCCCAAGAACAAAGGAGGCGGGAGGGACAGTCCAAAAGCTTTTAATCCGACGCAGTCAGGACCTACACAGGCGAATACAGCAACCAGACTGGCCGAATTCTCGAGCTGGACTGACACTGAGATGGGCGTGGAAACTCTTTTTCAAGGGGGCGGTAACAGAACGGGAACCAATGAGGGACAGGGAGAGGGGAGGACACAACTGGGATACAATCCAATGAGGGAGTTTGGGGGGCGGAGTTGTAACACAGAACAAATGCAAAACCGAACTTAACAGAACTTTCCAGGCTAAGGGGAAGAACAATATTCAGGGTGCTATCCAGTGGGCTGCGGCTTATGATCAGGCTAAGCCACTCCCACACTGGTGAGCCCCAAAAGCCCTCCTGGAAAGGTCTCCCACCCTCCCCTGGCACAGCGAGAGAGGCTGAGCAGAGTCAGGGTGTAGCAGTCCCCAGCCTGTGGCAGCCCAGCTGCACCCGCCCCCGGCACTCAGCTTGTCCTGCCTCACGCTCCCAAGGGACCTGGTCCTGCTTGGCTTTCCCCTCCTTTTACAGAACAGGGTTCCCTGGGCCTCTCCAAAACCAGAATGAAGTGTGAGAGACACAGAAGTGCTGGGGATCCTCCCAGCAGGAAACGACGCTGATTTTGGGACAGATCGACAGTGGAAGTAGGACACGTCAGACACACACATTGTGTGAGGTGATACCTATTCATGTCTACTTTCAAACAGAGGCCTTCCTGACAACTTTCAACAAACTTTTCTTACTGGTGAGGCACAAAACAGAATAAATACATATTCAAAATTGGTAATTCACAGAATTCACAGAATGTTTGGGTTGGAAGAGACCTGCAAGATCACCGAGTCCAACCCGTGCCCTAACACCTCAACTAGACCAGGGCATCGAGTGCCATATCCAGTCTTTTTTTAAACACATCCAGGGACGGTGATTCTACCACCTTCCCAGGCAGTCCATTCCAATACTTTATCACCCTTTCTGTAAAAAACTTTTTTCTAATATCCAACCTATTTTTCCCTTGACGCAGCTTGATGAACTTAATGAACTCTGTTCTTTAAGAGACATCTATTATTTTTTTGTTGTGGCAATAATGGGGCTACTGCATCTTGTCTGCAAGGGCGGTGTTCTCTGAAAATCCTTTTGGCAGAAACATCCCAGCCAGCAGGTCCCATTCACCCACCATGTAAACCACTTGGAATAATGGGGTTTCCAGCCTTGAACCCAGAGCCAGCCACCCTCCAGCCCACCAGGCAGCCCCTGTCCTTTGTTCAGGTTTTTTATTTGTGACTGAAGGGCAGTGAATACCCACACCCCCTCCTGGGCACACATTTCCCTGCTATGGGAAGCAAGTTATTGCACAGCCATGTGCTACCTGCAGCAGAGGAACTGCGGGGTCAGCTGGAACTCAATAACTCTCCAGGCCTTTCCCAACCTAAAGGATTCCATGAGAAGAAAGGAACAGAAGCTTTTCCCTGTCTTCTGCCACCGCCTGTCTCTGGCTTGCAACAAAGGGAGCATACGAGGTGCCATTAATGCCTTAGCACACCCTCTTCTTCCTACAAACCCTCCTGAAGGTATTTATAATTTACCTGAGGCTGGGGCTAGCAGCAGTAAGAGAAGCAGAAGCTGAGGTACCTACAGCACTGTCAGAAAAGAACCCAGGATCAGAGGGGAAGGAAAGGAAATCAATGTGTGATTGCTCTTCTCCAACAACTGTAAACTTGGTGGTGAGGGACATGATTCATCTCTGCTGGTGAAAACTGGATTGTAAGTGCTGTTGAAGCAGAAGGGGAATTTTGAAAGGAAAATGTGTTCCTGCATTCATGGCTAAGCACTCTCAGAAGGACTTTTAATTGGATACATGACAAATCCTGGAACAGGAGAGGAGCCCAGGCCAGAACTTTGAGGAGCCTGGCCCTCCTTTACAGAGCAGGACAGTCCTTGGGCTTGCTGTGACACCCTCCAGTGGGGAAGGCTCACAAGCCAATGCTCCTCTCAGTGCTTCCATCAGAAAGGAAGCAGATACTAACAGAAAAGTTCTCCATTTACCTGACTTCTTCCATTCAACACCATTAACAGCTTCAGAAATAATTTGCAACAAAGACTTACAGTGTGTCTGAGAAGTGAGATAAAGTAGCAAGGACATGACAAATGAGGAGAGCTCCTTGAAGGACCACAGTGATTTTGGCTTTCAATGATTTTAGATTTTTTTTTTGTCCCAGGGAGACCTGGATATAAATGAACCCACATCCTGCTGAAGGATGGAACTGATGGATTTAGTTACATTGCTTGACCTGTATTCTTCTTAGTTAATGGTGAGAACAGACAAGGCAGGTCTCATTTAGCTAATTAAGCTCAAGCATAGGAGAGAAATATCAGAAAATCTATTTCTTACTGTGTTCAGGGAAGACAACGACTAGTTAGACAATTAAGCAACCTCAACTGTGGTGCGAACGCCGGGGTCACCAGATGCGTCGGGGCTGCTGATGTGGCTCTAGGAGCCACAATAATGACACATGGACAGGAGAGATGTCAGAAGGGTAAGAAGTAGTAGAAGAAGCAGAAGAAGCAGAAGAAGAAGAAGAAGAAGCTTTATTTTTACTTTATAGTATTTATACATTTCTTGTAACTACAGATGATTGGAAGGTAAGGTTGACACCTTCTCCATCACACTGGATGGACCAAGAGTCCATCAACTTTATCTATCATAGAAATGGAATGTACAACACAAGAAAGCAGTTACAAAACAACAGGTATTATTTAGACAAAGTGTGAGAATCTCTGATTCTCTGACTCCAAGATATGTAAACAATTAGAAGGCTGAGAGAACAGTGCAACACTCATCACAGGCAACGTGAGCAGTTCCCTGTGTCTCGTTTGCCATCTCTGCCAGTGGCTCCCTGGCTGATGTGGATCGAGTCACTCCTGGTCTGGGTCTCCTGCCCCTGGAAGCGTCAGGCCCCGCTCACCTGCGGCCCTGGGCAGCTCCTCACCGGGGGCAGCCCCAGCAGGACCCAGGAGCCCTGAAAAGCCTCCCTGAGCGACTCTGCCACAGAACTGCTGCTTCTGCAACCCAGCGCAAACCCAGCAAAACCCAAACCCATCAAATACAATTTCCAGCTTGCAGTTAGCAGGGCACAGGCTCCAGGCCCAGGTGGGAGCCTCCAGGACACCAGGGCTGCGAGGAGAAGCAGCCAGGCCGTTCCTTCCAAGGAGAAAGCAGCAGCTGCATTGTCGCTGTTGTCATGGAAGTTTTTCCCAATATGAACCAGTCTAAACAAAAATAAATTTTCAGCAGCTCTACACAGTCGCAATAATCAATATTTAAAGGGCTGTGGAACATTACAACAAAGGGGTTTGATTTTAGTCCCTGACAACTAGAGAGGTAACCTGATTTAATAAGGGAATGCAGCAGCGACCATGCTTCTGAGCCATTATGGCTAATTCTAAAGACCCCATAGTGATAAAAGAACAATAATGACTGAGGACTAATAAAAACAAAATCAGCGAGGGTTTAATCATCAGCAGAAGGACATGAATTGAGTGTTAGAAAACATCTTCTGTTTAGAGAGTTAAGCTGTTATGCAGACTGAAGCATAATTTGCTGTCACTCTTTTATTGTCATGCAATATATATTGTAGAGTAATCATTTTAATCTGCATGCAGATTATTAATTAGGGAAATAATAATTTAGCCCAGAGTGAAAGCACAGGCAGGATGAGGAAGCAGCTGGTTATTTCCCCGACCTTTTCCATTTCAAAAGCTACTCCATAATGACCCAGCTGCTGTTTGGGGACAATTTTTATGTTAACTTTGTTGTAAAAAATCTGTATTATGTGCAAGATTGCATTATGAAAATACAAAGATTTAGACACATCTATTCTTCGTGCCAGGCTAGCAAACTGCACCTCACCACTCATTTCAGGTGACTGAAAATGCCTTTCTCTCACCAAACTTCCTGGCAGGTTAGGCCTCAGGGGAAGAGGGTGTGCCAGAGCCTGCTGAAGCAGTACTGCCAAGAAATCAGGACAGAAAGGTGTTCCAGTTCACAAAACTGCTAACAAAATATTAATGGAACGTCATGAACCTCCTTCTACTCCAGCTCAAGCCTAAACCAGAGTGCCCCAAAACAAAAACTGTGACCAGCAGCTCCTCTCTTGCTCTGGTTCTCCTTAGGGGAGCTGTGGCTCATTGGGCCGTGGTGGCATTCAGAACATGGCACAAAAAATCCATTTACTGCAGAACCCCAAATGCAGGTGGCTAAGAAAAATGAGTATTTTCTGGCAATGCCTTTCACAGAAGCTTCACTGAGTAAAGACAGCATGCACAGTGCAATCCGCAACTCAGCTCCTCTGAAAGATTTCTTATTCAGCCCCACCTAAGCGAATTTGTGTGTTCAGAGGTGACACTGCCCAGCCAAACCTGTCCTCTGCCACTCCAGTGTGTTACTGAGGCTCCCCCTTAGCAGCAAACCTGAATCCTTCAAATCAGGACAGACAGCTGTGGGCAGCTAGAAGCACCAAAGTAATTAAGGGATTTGCTGACTTGAGTGAAAGCAAAATGAAATGAAAACCAAATATGAATAAATGTGGGAAAATCAATGCAGTGGTATGCAGTGGGGCTTAAAAAGGCTTAAAGGAAGGATTCCCAAAGCTTGTGGTGTCTCAGAAAGCTTTCATGTTCATCTGAGTCAATACTGTAACACATTCTGAGAGGGAGAAAAGAGTGATCTCAGAGATTGTTGCTGTATCTCAATCTGAGATTTTTGAGGAATGGATTTTGACTTCCAAGCAGCCACTCTTATTCCATCGCTGGGAATTGTGCCTGGCTGGTACTTAGCAATGAGATTTCTTTTAATCTGCATGTTCCAAAGGAGACAAGATTTGTAGAAGGCTTAGGTGAAAAAATACCCAGTTTCTTGAGGCCTCCTGCATTGTACATTTCGTGAATATGCCTTTCCTCAAAGGCTTTTCTCTTCATCCAAGTAGGCTGAGATTATGAGGGCTCTGGATATCTTTGAAAACTGCAGCGCACACCCACGCTCAGCCAGCACTTTTCTAATTATATCAGCAGGTCTTTGAATTATTGCTGGTTAAACTCTATATAAACACCTCTGAACAGAGGTGAGCGGGGATTGTGCTCCACCTTCATTAGACAACCTGCACAAAGCAGCCAATTTTTGATGGTCTAAAAATAAAAGCGTTCCTTTCCTTAGTAAAGGACTCACTAAGAGACTACAGAGCTCTGCTGCTTCAGGGCAGAGCAGCAGCAATTGAGGGGGAGAAGGACTGAGAGCTGTTAACATCAGAAGTTTGTTTTTAATATATATGGAAAAATAAGGTGGGCTCACACCACTGCCTGGAGAGGTAAGTGTCCAGGAAAACAAGATACCTTGGGAGTTGCTCTCTTTTTTTTTTCAGAATAAAGCAAAGATTTTCATAATTGAGTCGCAAAAATCCTATTCACAGGACTGTCATTAATTCAAAGCAGAGTCTTTTTTATAGTCAAGGAAATAATCTAAAAATAAAAGTAAACCCATGACAGAGCATGCCTTATTCTTTTCAACTTTCTAGTTTATGGAAGTTTAATGAGCCTTTGGCTTCCCCATACTCATTTATATGTGGGAATTAACCCTATATTGTCAGGGAATGCCACTGCATTCAACACATTTGTATTAGAACCGTTATCAGCAGTGCAGTTTTTGAAGACAGCGCACATTACAGAGCTGAGTTCTGCCCAGAGGAGCACTCCAGGATAACATCAGGAATCAGTGGCTCAGTGTGTGCCTCTCCATTTCCGCGTGCAGGCTGTCACTGAACCCGGATCCCAGAAAAGGGGATGTTTGCTCTGATCCAACCCAGTCAGGGCCATCTTTCTGCCAGCCCTCTGCTTGCTCCTTCCGACACACAAATACATTCATCGCTGGGGTTTGTGCCTTTTCAGCTGCTCGCCACCTTTCCTGTGAGCTTATAACACATCCTGAGTTTGAGTTCAGTGACATTCACTCTTCTATGGCTCCTCCCTGCAGGGGATCCTGGCTGGGCCTCGCATACCTGCCCCAGCTGACCCTGGCTGGGGCTGTGCTGCTCGGGAAGGGCACTGCTGCACATCCAACCACTCCAGGGGGAACTGCATCTCTGCTCTGACACCAGCACAGGGAAGCTGCTGGATAGCAGCTCTTCAGGAGGGCATAAGTTACTCCAAACCCACATATTTAAAATTTATAGACAAAACAGTTCATGTAACTGTCATACTTAAAAATTAGCAAAACTCCATTAATGTTCCCCTAACTTAAGGGGGAAGTAGCCAGAATATTTGAGCACATCTGAGAATCTGACAGCTCAGTGCTATAGATCAGCAATGCACCTTGCTAAGCCAGACATAAATTCCCCCAGTGTTTCAAACAAGAAGATAAATAAGCTATACCATCAGATTTTTTTTTTTGGCAATTCTCCTTGCTTGGGATGATATGTAGTCAGAGCTTCTTCATCTCCAGAATTTTAAGAAGGGTTTCAAACAAATGACCACATCAGCCAAATACTCGTTATGCTGAGCTTCTAGCAGCTTCTTTCTGAGTTTGAGCACATTGTTGCTGCTGTATTGTGATGTTTAAATAAAATTTGGGGGGCATCATGGAGCAGCACCTTCAATCAGGTGAGAATTTGGTTTTCTAGATAGGTATGGAAGATACAGCAGTGTCATTCACTGCTGAAATGTACCCACACATAAAAAGGAACACCAAACTACTGCTACAGTTCGGTAAAGGCCAAACAAGGCCAGAGTTTCCAAAGGCATGATCAGACATTCCATTCATTTACGGCTTTATTTTCAGGCCATGGGGACACTGCTCAGCTCCTGCTCAGCTGCAAGGCATCCGAGCAAGTACACATGAGCTTTGCATCCTGCAACCCAGAGCAACTCTCTCTCCCCTGAAATAAGTTGCACTTTCCCTTCACTAAATACCTGCAGAAAGAGAGTAAAGGATTGGAAGAGAATGTATCGAGAAGGAGGAGTGTTAGCTGTGCAAAACCAGGATTAAAAGTAAAATAAATATATAGAGGTTTTACTGACTCAGAAAAGGACCTTGGACCTGGTTGAACTGATGCACGTACAGCTCCTCTCATTTCGACACACACCCAGAGATCTGAATCCACAGCGAGTCTGTCACACATCCCTGTGCCCTTTACAGGGACACGGAGCCAAAGGTCTCCGTTAGCTTATATTCCTGTTAGACAAAACAAACCCACCTAGTTAGGATTCTGCCCAGGAGCTGGATTAAACTAGAACTGCAATGGGGACAGGGAGGAAAAGAACCATCAGCCACAGAGAGTTTCTGACTGTGTTGAAATGTTCAGCCCACATCCCATTCCAGAGGCACCACGGCCTCTGGCACGGGACAAACCAGGTGCTGCAATCCAGCCCCGCAGGCTGGGAACCAGAACCCTCCTCAAGCAGCCCGGGCTGGAAACATCCTGGAACAGGAGAAGTTGATATTTGCCCTTTTTTTTCCCCAGCACTTTCTATGCTTTCAGCAGAATTACTCTTAGTCTCTTCATTTCACAAATCAGTGCATACAAGAGCAGGCTGCCAGGGCTGCCCTCCCAGACAACTGGATTGTTGGAAACCACCAAGTTTCCCTCAAAATAACTGCCCAGACAGCTGTTCTGAAAGCTGCAAGAGAAGAATCCTACTTGGGAACTGAAAAGGTATAAACTGCTGAGAAAATGAGGAGCCAAGCTGATACAGAGATTTAGGGGCTATTGTTTTTAATATCTCTCTCTCGCTCCAATAAATGCTTCTTCCTACACAGAGTTGCCATAGTTTCAGATTTCTGTGGCTCCCTGGCTGCTGGTTACCAGGACATTTTTATAAGCCCTGATGATTTTATGGTGTGTACAGAGTTGATTTGGTTTTGCACTGTATATGGCATCACACCTCACATATTAAACTAGCTGTAATTATTCTTTACTCTTAAAATACTCTTTTCAGTGTCCTTTTGCAACCTGAAACCTAAAAAAAGGAGCTCAAATTCCTTTTTTAGTTCAAAATCTCACCTTCAAAATCACTTTGAAAACTGTGGCTTAAAGAAAGAAGTAATTAAGTTTATATTTTTAGAGTTTTCTCCAATGCTGCATACTAGAGGGAGATAGCAGTTAATACTAATACAGTCCTGTGCTGTCAGTGGGAAAAAAGCTGCTGGGAGCTCTGGAGTAAAACTTCTTTTCCTGCTATCAATCCACATCTTCTACAGAGATGCTTAATTATTGGGGTTTTTTATCCTTTTTACAGTTAGCCTGGGTATTACAGGCATGAAACTAGTAACAGGTATTTATGATTTGTTTGATTTTTAGCAATTCAACTTCCACTCTTGTACATATTAAAACATGGGATTTAAAAACTCCCTCAACCTTGGTACTTTTCAGGCAATTCCACATTTGGATTGACACTCTGAGCTGGGTTTTGTTACAGAACATTTGCTTCTGTCTTTCCCCTGATCTGTGTCTCTGTACAATAATCCTTCCATCTTCATTCAAATTATTCTTTCCAAGCCTCTTGTTTCCAGGTCTCCTGTCCTCCTTTCTTTGTGCCTGGTCTTGGCAGGATCTCTTTGCACTTCTTTCCCACTAAGGCCAGGTTTTAGCTTTTTCTCTGCCTCATTTATTTTGCAGCTGCTTTGTTCTCATGCCCAGGCTATTTAGCAACATGTCCTGTGGAAATATAACCCNGCTTTTGGTGGGGCCGTGCCCCCCCCCCACAACCTCATCCCTGTAAATGTGTTTGAATCAAATGCCAATGCTGCTGCTTGAATCACATTCCCAGGCATTTTCACTAATTTATTCCATCCCCCTAAGAAAAAAAACAAAACAAACCAGGAAGACCTGGCCAGTTTGGATTGGAAGCACTCGGGATTTGGAGAGCCAAGCACCACTCCTGGTATTCAAGAAGCTGCAAGAGCAGCCACTGCTGTCAGAACCAGGCTGTGCTCCTCTGCAAAATGTTTATTTCGAATCTTTCTTTTCCTGCTGCATTCCTTTCTCCCTGTGGGTTGATGCTATCCACCAGCCACGCTCTCCTGCTGCAGAGCCCTGCCGTGCCCTGATAACAGATCTGCAGGCAGCATCCTGGGGAGGCAGCTCTGCCCTTTCACTGCATCCTTTCTGCACCATCCACCCTCCACTCCTGCAGCCACGGTCGCAGGCAGCAGAGCCCGGGGACAGGGACCTGGATCACGTCAGGCTGCAGGGGGATGCTCCTCTCTGCTGGCTTGGCTGCGCCTGGCTGCGGCCTGCAGTGGAACGCCCAAACGCCCCGGGGGAGTGGGAACCTCCAGGGCAGAAGCCTTTTTGCTTGGCTGGTCCAGGAGCAGTGAGCAGCTGCTGAGTTCCATTAATGCTGCTGTTATTTACCTAGGGCTTTGTGGGTTGGGTTTGTTTTTTTTTAACTGGCAGTCCATAGGGATGCTGATCCCTTCCCATGATACTCCAGCCAGGAGCTGCTGCTCTCCTTGCTCAGAGGTGACTGGCTGGTCATTACTGGATGCACAATTTCATCTTTTTATACCCGGGGTTTGTGGCTAATAGGAAATCCTGCAGGGCCGCTAACCAGCGGGATGAAGATAAATCACCTCTGCTTAGCACCAGCGTGAATGCCACTCTTTCTGCAGCCTGATGGCACAAGTTTTCCCCTGAATTGTGTGATTGAGATTCGGAGAGTGAAGGATACCACAGGAGGGTAAAGGAAGGCATTGTGTGTTTATAAAGACTGATTTTACTCCAGAAATAAATCCACAGTGCATCAGTGTCTTATTATTATCCTCTCCTTACATATGGAAATTATTGAATTTCTTTTGCCTCATTTAATTCTTTTTAATCCCTTTTCTCTTTTTTTGCCTTCTGGTGATAGCTTTTGCTTACTAATTGTCCAAGGCTGACACCCAATGGGAAGCATTATGCTCTAATGCTCACAGAGCCACATCCACTTCCCAAGAGCTGCTGGAGAAGGAAACCTCAATTATGGAAAATAATTTTCTTTTCTCCTTCTGTGCTGCTGACAGGCCTGGGGCAGTAGCTGGGCTTATTTAGGGGAAGTGAAATGGGATTAAGATTTGCTTGCTTTCAACTATTTTGTAGAATTTTGAGATGGGCGGGTGCTCACTTTAATCCCACACAAAATAATTTAGAACTGCCCAACACTTGCACTGAGTGCAAATCTGGAGTTCTGTGGTCTGACCCCACACAGAACACTCAGCTCCCAGGAATTTATGTTCATCCCGCTACAAACAAACTCCTTGCACAACTTGTATGAGGAGTCATCTTCTGGAATAAATATTTCCAGCACTGCCCCAAGGTGATTCTGACTCAGTTTGATTGTGAAGTGGATCATGAACTGCAAAAACTAAATATGCATTACAGGCACGAGAAGAACAGAGAAGCCCACTTACAAAATACGTGGATTATTATCATCTGAAAATCCCAGCAGTGCATTATGCAGCAGACTTGATGGCAAAGTCTGAGTGTGAGATAAAGTACAGGAACCTAAAAGATGTTATTAATGCAATTAATTAGTTTTTGTTTCTTTGTGCAGTGTTTGGAAAAAAAAAAAAAGGCAGACCGAACTTTAATATAAAAGAGATCCTCCAGGAGACAAATTAATCAGCATTATGATACCCCAAGTGATTAAGATAAAACACAGGGAGGCATAATGAGAATGTCAGAATTAGTGAACTCAAAATTTCTCACCCCAACTCAAAATGTTATTAAAAACATTAAAATACATTCCTGTATTTTATTTCAAGGACTTACAGTCCAGATCTAAATATCTTAACAATTTGGGTTTTCTTCTCCCACTTGTGCTGTTTGTTTCCAAGCATTTTCCTGTGTTCAGGAATTAAGTTTCCCCCTGACAAGGAGCAGAGAATGAAGGTCTGATAGACACCCTTTGAAGTGAAAAGGCAGATTATCTTTAGCTTCTGATGTGCTTTATCAGATGGTAGAGGCTGAATTGAGAAAACCGAGAGTTCCACAGAAAAACCAGAGAAATTCAAATACATCGCTATTCCACTGGGTAGAATCTGTGCGCTAAGTGTTATAAACAAGTCTGGATATCAGCAAAAAATTAATCCGCGTTTATTAATCCGCAGCTGGGAACAGGGGATGGTGGGCAGTCCACCATCCCGCTCGACAAAACAGACAAAAAAAAAATGATCCAACAACAGCCCTCGACCACACAAAGCTCACCCCTCTCAATCCAGCACACCACCCAAAAAGCCCGCCCCCTTGCCACGAGGTCCCCTTTTTATATCCCAGTCCAATCTCCCAAAAGTNAACACTTTATTAGTTAACATACTTTGCATTGAACTGAATCCTTTTTAATGTTTATAACACTAAGTGAGGGCCCAAAGCCTTGAGAAGCCAAAATCTGAGCCCACTTGTGTCCCTGAGCTGCAAGCCGAGGTACAGGCTCAGGGCTGGCATCTGCAGCCAGGGTGGGCATCAAACAGACCGGGGAGGGACAGAGAGGAGTGCTGGGAGTGGAGAGAGCGCGCCTTTCACTGAGCACCCCCACACGGACAGACACAGCCCTGCCCTGGCACTGTTCTAAATAAGAGACCAGATTATCAATTTAACAATTGTCCATTCATTTGATACTTCATTGTAGTTTATTATTCATTACCTGAATGTTATATTTCGTCCTTTATTAACAGTTACTGGTAATTATTCTGTTGTAAAAACACCCCTCCAACTCTGCAGTAAGCTACTCCTTATCAGAATATGTAAATGTAAGGAATGTATGGCATTCCCTTACCCTTCCCCCGTTGCCCAGCTACCCCCCCCAGGCCTGTCTGAAGATACCAGAGAGAAGAAAACAACAGAAAACCTGATATGCAAACGGAAGCCCAAAGGACCCTTGGGAAAAGCAACAAACCCCTAGAAAAAAACAAGTTAAAGACGAGCCAACAAACTTTTTAAGCAAAATCAACCCAATTACACGATCAGTAGGAAGGAGGACTACCACCTGGCCAGCTTTTGGGTTTCCTTTTGGATCACCACAAACAATAAGAGGGTTGACTGAGAGCACCCCCCCTCCGATGAAGAGCTGAAATTGCCTTCCTGGCCACTCCCCTGTGAGGAGAGCAGGCCCGGCTTTATCACTGTGAGTGGCAAGGCCGAATTCCTCCTCCCCCACGTCGGAGCCAGGAGCAGCGGAGGTGTGCGCAGCCTGCCGGGCACCCAACCCAAGCTGATCACTTTTAATAAAGGCTTTTAAAGGACTCGCAGTCCTGCCTGTATTTATTTCAGGCACCAGAACAAACAAACTCAAATCTCTCTTCATTATGGCAAAGCACACACACAGCAAGTTTTTGGAACCCAGAGAGCAAACTGAAATAGGAAGATAGATAAGTAACAAAGCAGATATGCTATTTTAATGGAGAGCAAGAGGGGGGCAGAAAAAGCTCCACGCCACGCTTAGGCTGAGCCTTGCAGAGGTTGATTTTCATTAAACCCTTCGATGTTACTGATGTTCTCCCCCAAACAACACTGAACATTTGGCTCCTGCAGAAATGGCAGAAACTGCGGTAGATTGAACACGAGGCTATTCCATACCTCTGGAAAATTGCCACGTAATAACAAAGGAGAAAAGAGCTCTGCAGCCACCTTTAAGAGTCTGATAACAGAGAAGGACTCCTCATAAAACATCTTTTTAACCCGAACACCCAGGTGGGAGAACTGCCCTGTGATCCCATTCTGACCTCTACTGCCAAATGTGAATGATCTCCACAGAGCGCTGATCTGTTCACTACAGTTATCACTTTTTTTTTTTTTTTAACAGATCACTTTGTGGGTGGCATTTTTTTTAAACTTATTAATGCTTTACTCTTTTATCTGTCGCCTCTGAAAATGTGTCTTTGTGTTTCAGGGGGTTTCCTCTAGAATGGCAAAGGAAGGATGATTCAAATGTATTAACAAGCATCAGCCAAAGTCTAAAGGATATAAGGCTGTAACCTACTCTGTATAAATAAATTTCTTCCTGGGTATCAGGGCAGAGTTACAGAGAGTCATCCCAGTAGAGATCTGCTCTACAAATAAAGAAAAACTCCTTAAAGCTTTGCTGCCACCCACTCTAAATGAGCCAACAGTGACAATCCAAATGCTCCTCACAGCTTTTAGTGGCAGACTTTAATGAAGCTGCTGAGCCAGAAAAGCTGAAGGCAACCCAAGATTTAACCCGAGGTCTGATGGTGCTTGTGAGGCAGAGCAGAAGGGGTGGCTGTGCCTCCAGGGCACCTCTGTGAAAGCTGCAGGTTTGTCATCTGAATGTGACCTGCTTTGGAAGGTTTTGGGATGGTCTGGGCAGCTGCAGCATTTCATGTTCAGCCCTGTTGAATTTCTATAGGTTTTGTTTGCAGCAGTTGGACAAATGTAACTCAGTCACATCATCAGCAAAGAGCAGAGACTACAGCCAGCCCTCTCCTTCCACTATCACAAGGGAAATTGCACTTTTAAATGGTTATTGTCTCATTCTTTCTCATTTCTGAGTACCTCCCTGTGCAGTAAGTGAAACATGGACTCACTGAGGGGACAGAAATGGGGGTGAACAGACTGAGAACAGGAGGAAGGACTGCCTCTCGTGTGGGGAGCATTTTCGGTCTCCCCCACAGGTGACTTTCCAGCAGGAGCATCACTGTGGTGGGGTTTGATTTACCTGCAATAGGTAAGGCAAGGACAAATTCTGCAGCTCTGACACAGCTGAACTGCACCCAGTGACTTGTAACTGCATCCACTAATTAATGAGGGTGCACTGCAATTACTGCTGCCTTTTGTTAGTGCTGCTCTGGGAGTTTGTCAGGCACAAGATTCATATATAGGACCAAATTCTACTTTCAGTTATACAAACTTAAAACAAGAAAAAAAAAACAGGCAGCAACGTGGTACCAAGGAACAGCCTGGAAAAATCCCTTTTTAAGGGACAACAATCCTACAAGAAGCTGACTGATTCTCTGGACGAAGAATGTGTTATTTTGTTAAGCACTGAGATGAAGCTGAAGAGTCCCAAACTGCTGCAGATCCTGCAGCTGTGCTGGTTTTCATGGCTCTGACTGATCAGCCAGGCCAGTTAAACTCCCTCCCTCACACACCCCTCAGTCCCAGCTGCCTTGGGAGCGGCCAGAGCAAGACAGCCACAGGCAGGAGGCAAAACTCGGCATATAACAAACACCCTGCTGGGTGTTGTCTGCCCTTGCATGTGGAGCCAAGTGCTCAGCGCTGTTTGCCTTCAGAGAACACTCCTAGAGGCCACGGAAAACTGCCCTAAAGGTGAACCCAAGCCTCCCGGTACTGGGAGCTTGCTTCCGTTCAGGCTTTGACTCGACTCCCTCATTTCAGCAGGATTATTCCCATATTCCCACTGATGTGCACTGTTATAAACAACCCAGATGCGATATTTATTGAGAACTCAATAACAACCAGCAAAGCAAAAGAGGACAGCACTGGGATGCTGGCTGGGCGCTAGAGGCTCACCCACAAAATGGCGGTCCTGCCTTTTATACCCCTGCGGTTGCATCAGCCTGATGCATATTTATTAGCAGTTTTGCATAGCCACGCCCCCACCAATCATCTGGGAGCCCGCGCTTTTCTGTCACTGAGGCGATCCGGGCTCCCATTGGTCGGGGCCCTCATTCCTTTTATGGTGCTGCCTTAGAAGTCTGGCCGGCAACAGCTCGTTCCCGCCGCAGGCCTCACAGAGCTGGCCCTCAACACACCCATCAAACCCCAAAACCGCAAACCGGCCCTCACAGCCAAACCACCCTGCAACACCAAACCGTTCAACGTAGCCTGTTCTCTCAATATTTTTCCTGGAAAAAATATCTACTATCCAACATCACAATTCATAATATAACTCATGCTATAACTCGCAATTCATACAACACACGGTAAAAGCCAACTCCTAACAACTCATTTATAACAGCACGTTATGACAAAGTATAGGAAACCCTTTCCCAAACTCATGAATTATTAAAATATGAATATCGATCTAATATCGATACCCAACTGTGACG
>WEIT01033048.1:0-15792 GCA_013389985.1 Dryoscopus gambensis | reverse complement strand
GCATAACATATTGTCACCAGTGGATGTAAAATCCATATTGTCGAATGTCAGAATTTATTCTTTTATTCAATTTTCAAAAGATTTAGGTGAACAAACTGTGCATCCCCTATTACATAACTCATGCTATAACTCGCAATTCATACAACACATGGTAAAAGCCAACTCTTAACAACTCATTTATAACAGCACGTTATGACAAAATATAGGAAACCCTTTCCCGAACTCACAAGAACAAACTGATACCCAAGCTAAAGAGGGATTGTGAGCTCTTTTAATGATCTTGTACATCTCTCAGCCCTCAACACTGACAATCAGTCTGTGGCAGAGTCAAAATACTGGGCTACATTAAGATACTTCTCTCATCTAGGTGAATTATATTTATTACTAACCTGACCCTACTTATAAAGGCATCTTTGGGGCTGGGTGCTCGGGTGTGCAGGTAACTGCTCTGTGTTCTCTGTAAAACTGTGGCACCTCAGCAGCAAAACTCTGGTCTGGCCACTCAACCAGGAGTTAAATCAGGGATTAATTCCAACACAGCATCACCTTAAAATTCTGAAGGTGAACTGAACAAGCAAAGTAGCAGTTTTTGTGGCCTGAAAGACCACACAGATCATCTTTTATTGGAACACTTCCATTAAAAAAAGAACATGCATAGGAGCAGCAGTAAACATGCATCATAGCTGGTGTTTCAGAGGTTCAGAGTTAAGCCGAGCCTTGTACTGAGCACTGCTGACTGTTGTAGGCTGCACTTNTAGCCTGTTCTCTTGATATTTTTCCTAGAAAAAATATCCAATATCCAACATCACAATTCATAATACAACTCATGCTATAACTTGCAATTCACACAACACACGGTAAAAGCCAACTCCTAACAACTCATTTGTAACAGCACGTTATGACAAAATACAGGAAACCCTTTCCCAAACTCACAAGAACAAACTGATACTCAAGCTAAAGAGGAATTGTGAGCTCTTACGATGATCTTGTACATCCCTCAGCCCTCAACACTGACAGTCAGTCTGTGGCAGAATCAAAATACTGGGCTAAATTAAGACACTTCTCTCATCTAGGTGATTTATATTTATTACTAAACTGACCCTACTGATAAAGGCATCTTTGGGGCTGGGTGCTCGGGTGTGCAGGTAACTGCTCTGTGTTCTCTGTAAAATTGTGGTGCCTCAGCAGCAAAACTCTGGTCTGGCCACTCAACCAGGAGTTAAACCAGGGATTAGTTCCAACACAGCATCACCTTAAAATTCTGAAGGTGAACTGAACAAGCAAAGTAGCAGTTTTTGTGGCCTGAAAGACCACACAGATCATCTTTTATTGGAACACTTCCATTAAAAAAAGAACATGCATAGGAGCAGCAGTAAACATGCATCATAGCTGGTGTTTCAGAGGTTCAGAGTTAAGCCGAGCCTTGTACTGAGCACTGCTGACTGTTGTAGGCTGCACTTCACCCACCGGCCTGATTAATTGGTTTCCTGCTCTGTTTATTGTTTGCATCCAAATTATATTAAGATAGGAGTGGAAACAGCAAGAACAGTATTACAAGAATGCCTGGCTGTGAGAACAGGAAAAATAACTCAAGCACTTGTGATCACTGATTATTACATTTTCAGTGCTGCTGAAGGGAATTTTTGAAGTATGTTCACAATCGTCTCCAAGTTCTATAAATATTGCTTTATTATTGACTTTGTGCCATGAATCCAGTACGGATGGAAATATTCCCCCTTCCCCCTGCCAGTGGAAAATCAGCACTCCTGCTTTGCTTGGCCTTTGTGCAGCTCTAGAATTTGTAGGAATGAGAGTTCAATGGCTTAAAAATAATGAAAAGAGTGTGAAGAAAACAACTTCTGCCAGAATGAAAGAATAGCACCAGATTTAAGTGCTAGGTTGTGTTTACATAAAAGCAAAGAAAGAACACAGCTCCCAGTCTTGCAGCTGTTTGAAAACCGCCACTTGTAAAGAGAAAACCTTGTTAAATATGGCTATGCAGAAAAAAAATCTTTAGCTGTCCATCATATTCACACCAAAAAAAATTAAAAATACCTGTTACAATGCATTGAAATGCTCACTAGATGTTACTTTTAAAGAAGAAATAGAAAATATAAAATAAAAGATTTTTATAAGCAGAGGGTGGGAATGTGTTTGCCAAATCCACATTTCCCCTTAACCAATGGAATGCCATAAAACCCTCTGGGATAGGAACTGATAATATTCCAAACAACTCCACAGGGCTGAGCACCACTGGCAGGGATTACAGGAACTCAGGGACACAAACTCCTGAAATTGGGGCTGTCCTAGGGGCCCCTTCAACGAAGTTGAATACTTACTGCAGTTACAGTCACCTCCTTTTGCTCTAAATTCTGATCCCTGACAGTTACAGATCAATTATATTAGAAATGCTCATAATTACAGAAATCATGACTAGCTAAAGTCTTTAAAACCATTTAAGTCATTTCACTTCCATATGGAATTGAATAGGGATGGAACTATTAAAAATTTCCAATTCCTTCTATAGTTTTGTAAATTGATCTGAAAAGAAACATTTCTTCTGCAAGGACAGGACTTCACTGGGGAAGCCAAGATCAGCTGTTAGAATTGCTGATCTCTGATGATAAAAACTGCTGTATCTGCTGCTTAGAGGTTGCACAAGCCCCACAGCCCATGCAGGCAGGGAATCCCATCTTTTTTCCATAACTAGCAGAGTTTCTCTGGAGGAGCTTAGGCCAGCAGTTGTGCCCAAGGTGATGGGAAGGCAGGGCATGGTGCCAGGGGGTCATTGGATCCTAGGGAAGCTGAAGCCCAGGTGGTAGCAACTGGAGTAAGAACTTTGAGGTGGATTTGAGAAGGCTAGAATATATTCTAGTATGAATATTCTGTTACGGTCTTACTCCTTACTTCATTAACAATGTCAAGCCCAGCAAAGATGCTGTGTGCTGGTAATGCTGCGCTGAGTGTGGGCTCCAAGAGCTACCCTGGAAAGACATTTATTACCCGTGCTGCGATTTGAATGTTATTGACTGACTCCTAAAGGCCGTATTTCCCTCGCCAGAGTGACTGCGGCATTACGACAGAATCCCACCCCTGAGAATCTTCAGTCTCAGTATTAAACACGCAAAGAGGACAGAGAAGACACAGGGAAGGCGCTTACTCTGCTGTTTCTACCCTCAGTCCAGATGACTGCAGTTCTCCAGGGACAGCAGTGAGGGTAGGAGGGACGTGAGGGAGGAAAAGTGCTTGCAGTGCCTGTGTCTCCCTCCCTTCCCCAGCCTGCATTTCCAGCATGCACTCAGCTTTCTGTGGTGCTCAGACATTAGCAGCAAACGCTTCCAAGCAGTTTAGTGCCAACACAAGGCAAACAGAGACGAAGGCAGAGCCAGAAAACTTTGGGCTTGGCTCGTGGATTATTCAGTGCATGAAGCTGAGGCTCAGCTGAGCTTGGAATAAATGTGAGAGGCAGTTCAAGGACAAAAATGCTGTGTGCAATGGCCTGGCTCCAGTTAACCCTTCCCCTCCAGGAAGAGCAGTCCTGGCTGTTTGCGTGTTGCAGCAGACCTGCAGTGGACAGGGGGTTTGTCACCACAGACGTAATGAAAATACGGCCAAGTTATATTTGGAGACTCTTGGGGGGAGAGGCTTTTATTTTTTAAAGAATTCTTTTCTCATGGGAAGGTTTCTGGAGGTCACTCTGAATTTCATATTTCTTGCCCAGGAGCAGAGAGCAGCAGAGCAAAGCAGAGGTAGTTTAAAGCAGAGTTTTGGTGAAGTTGAGAGGTTGATGTCAATTTGATGCTAAGCTTGTTACCAATTACCTTAATTGTCCCTCTAAATATGAAGTTGAATGACCTAATTTTCAGTTTGCTAGGAACTTGCACACTTTCCTGCCTTTGCTCAGAGCCATGTCACCACACACATCCCACTGTGGGAGAGAAGGAAAACAAAGATTATCCTCAGTCCCTCGCCTGTCCTTGCACTCGACTACACGGGATCCATCAAACAACATTTAAACCAACCCCAGAGACATGAGGACGGGGCAGAGTGCCCTTGAGTCAGAAGCAAAGGTGGGGATTCTCAGTGCTTTGTTCCAGTTGCAGTGCCTGTTTGGGCCAGTGCTGCTGGACAAGGCTCCACCCCACCATCCCAGGAGTCCTTTTTTCCTGAGCACTCTCCACACACCTCCGCCGCCCACGAATCCCCCTGGTTCATCTCTTTAACACGTATCTTGTCTGCTTTTTGCTACATTTATTGGCACTCAGTTCAAGCCTGCTTGTTTCCCAATAGATTTCCTGTTTCTGTGGCAATACATCTTCATCTGGCAGTTCTGCCTTTGACCTCGCTCCTGTCTCCTACAAGAGCCTGGCAGGCACCGGCAGCACCCAGGATCCTTTATCACACCCCACTCCTGTTTTTGTAGCTGATTCGCCTCTCATCTTGAATATTAACCTTCATTCAGTAACTAGAAATCAGTTAAAAGAGCAGAAATGGCTTGGCTGCCTCAAATCCCAGCACAAAAAACAAAAACAAAAAACAAAAAANCCAGCTTCATAATTTAGCTTTCTGCAATTAAGACTTCCATTCATTGTTTATAAAGGAGAATGTTACCAAATATTATCAGGAGTTTATAAAATATACTAAGTTTAAGCAACCACCACTGAAAATTCAATGGAGCAGTCAGAAAATTTTAAAATGAGGGAATACGATTAGAAACCAAACCAGTGCATATGAAAATCATGGTTGTGTAAGTGATTGGTCATATTCCCCTGTGGGCTGTGTCACAGGGTTATGGCTTGTACTGAAGACAAATGAACCTCTGAACTCTGAGAAACCTGAACCAACTTTTTAAAGCTGACTCCTCATTAATTGCAACAAAGCCATAGCAAGAAAAAAAAGTCACAGCAGAAAGAATTTTCATAGAAGAATAACATGAAAAACCTCATTGTACGAGGACAAAAAAATAGCAATCTGTGATTGGGCTGAGTGGCTCCGAGAAACAGAGGGAAGCTGCTGACAGATCAGCCTGATATCTGCAGGATGCACAGCCCAGTTTGATGGCAGATGGGAAAGAGGAAAGTCAATGACAGACGAGATGGATGCAGCTCTTGGTTGGGGAGCTGCTGTTTACATCATGTGAGAGACTGACGTTCCCAGCCAAGGATAACCAGGAAAAAACACTTGATAAGGGAAAAAAAAAGAAAAAAACTCTCACCATGTGAGAAAATTACTTTAATAGATTTCTGTGATTGCTCTGCTCGTTCCAAGTGCACGATCTGAGTTTTTCCCTCAAAGAGCATTTTGCCAGGGGTCTAACACAACTCCCCACTCCTCTGCCTATAAAACACTGCTCCTGGCAATCATTGTAATCAACTAAGCAACAGGAAAATGAATGGGATAAACCTTTCGGGGAGTCCAGGATGGGTAATTGCTGACTGAGATAAACCCATCTCGTGTCCCCAGGAGTCCCACTGAAGAACATGCCAACTACGCATGATGTCAAGAATTAAAATTTGCCTTTTCTTCTTTTTTTAAAGATTGTAGAATTCCATTGATTTCAAACTGGTTTGCAATTTCCTGGTGTTTTTAACACTTGCTTTATGAAATGACCCAGTGGGGCAAGTTTAATGTGCATCATGCTGATAGACACAGCACTGTTTTGACTTGATAATGTCAAGGTCTGTGCAAAAGCAGCAGTAACATTATGCACAACACATTTCTGAGTTGTTTTCATGAGGCATTTTGGTCTCTGCATTGTAAGAGCGTCCTTTTAGAGAGAGTGCAACATTACAGCTCAGGGCAAGCCCTTTGAGGGGGTTTGTTAGAGAAAAGCATTACCTGGCTCTTGCCTAAAATAGCTCAGAGAGGAAAGGCAAAGGCAGCCGGGGGAGCTGCACTGCTCCAGGGCAGCAGGGACACGGGAGGGCTGGAATTTCACAGTGACACTTCCAAATGCTTCTCCATAAACCCTTACTGCTGAGCTTCGGAGGGGAACAGAGCAGGTCAAGGTTTGCAGCAGGTTTCTGGAGTTTGGACTCGTTCCTGAACTATGTGCTAACACCAACGTTAATTAGAAAGTGCTGGTGTAGGAAATACAAAAACAATTTGTCAGACATGCCAAACAGCGAAAGTTTTTATGGAAAAATGTGCCTCGCATAAAGAATTCAGGAAAGCATGGTTTGTTTTCCTTCCTCCCCTGATCATCCAGTTTGGTGTGTGCCTGTGCTCTGAGGCTTGACTCAGTTATTATAGAAAACAAGAAAGAAATTTGTCCTGGATATACTTCTCCAAATTTTCTTAGCTGTATTTTTTTTTAGATTTCTGCAGTATTCCAAGTGGTTTGTAGAGAAACTGTGCACATTGTCCCTTGTGCTCCTGCATCCATTCAGCGCCCGAGACAGGGAGTGTGCAGAGCAGTAGTTTCATGTATAATAAACACAAAGTTCTCCAACACAGGCTGTCTACACAATGCTGACAGATCATGAATGTGAAATGACACTCAAGAGATCACTCAGAAATCAATAAACTCAATCAGCTGGAATCTCAGCACTGTCTACAATGATAATCCAGGGAAAGTGATGAACACTGCAAGGTTATTTGGTGATTTTAAAGGGAAAACAGGAAAGATTCCCCAAATGTTTTCCATGGGCTGGGGAGTGGAGGTGAAGGCAAAAACCAATGCAAAACACCTAAACCAACTCAATCCCAAATTATGTGGCCTTAGAAGTGAGACTTCTAAGGAGGAGAGACAGAGGATGGCACTTCTCACAGCCTGCTGGCTGAAATGGTTTCTCACTGTCAGTGACCAGTCCCAGGTGGTTCAGGAAAAGAGAAACTGCCATAGGAAGATTTTGTTTATCTGGCTCAAACAATTTATAACCTTCTAAGTAAGGATGGAGCAATGAAAATGAGATTCAGATCTGGCAGCTTCAGTCAGTTGGGTCTGGCTCACAGAAAACCAAACTCAGACATTTCACCCAAGGTACCCATGAATGAGAAAATAGAGATGAAAGCTGGGGGTTGATGGTTTTTGCTACTTTGAGCGGACTGGAGGGACTCAAAACTCAGAAGTGGGATTTGTTAATAATACTGAGCTTCCTTTGAATCACTGATCACAACAGGAGCACCATCTAACCAGAACCATCCCAAGGAATTCTCAAAACCATTAGCTGTTCTGCACAAAGAGGACTGACATCAACAAAAGTTAAAATGTCCCAAAACAAACTCCCTCACAGCATTCATCTCCCAGATGTTCAGATGTTTGCACCCCATCCAGGGAGGCTCTTGGGGCAGGCAGTGGCACTTCGTGTACCCCAAGAACAGGGCCAGAAACAAGAGGAGAGGGAATGGGGCAGCTGCTCCTGGCAGGGATGACAGGTGGGAGACAAATCTGTCCCCTGGATCTTTGGGAACACCAGGAATACCAATTTACAGTGGGGAATTGGAAGGAGTGCCCCAGAGCACATCTTCATGCCACATGCCCCTGCCCAGCTGTCTGACTCCACTTCAGTCTCTCCTTTCAAATCCATTTTTGCATCAGCCTCGGCTCCTCCATCAGGACATTATCCAGGCATCCCATGGCTCCTTCCAGTGCCTCCCTCTCCATTTTGCATTGGAAAGAGTTGCAGCATAGGCATAAGGAATTTGCTAAGGAAGCCCCTGAAAGAACAGGGCCTTGGAAGCAGCCTCGCCAGTCTCCCCACGGTGCTTCCCACGCTCCCAGCCCTGTGCTTTCCCATCATCACACACAGCCAGAGATAAAGTTTCCCCAGACCCGGTGACTTAAACACAGCCCCATCATTTACCAAAGGAATAATTTTATAGAAGTTATGAGAAGCTTCCTAAACTGGTAGAGTTACCAAGTGGCTCAGTTTCAATTCTGGAGTTTTTCAATTCCATATGTTCTTAATAACTGCATCTCCACAGCAGCTGATTTTTGGTTGCTGCAGTTCATTTGCAAACATGATTAAAAATGCAGCCAAGATTAATCTTTATTTTTCACGCAACTACCTTCAAACAAAATCACCTTGAGCAATGTGTATGGTAATCAACCCATGCTAAAAAGCTTAGAAATGGGGAAAAAAACACATGAGTAAAAGGTAAAGTTATTAAAATTTGAATTATTTCTTTTCTACAAAGTTTTGAGATAGTGCTCTTTAACTTTGGATATGGCAATTCCTCTGCCTCTGCTCCACCTGAGGTGAATAAATAATTGACAGCCCTTTAGAAACAGCACATGAAATACATAAATAAGATGTTACAGGATAATAGCAAGCCTCCATACCACAGACATGAAAGAGAATTTGCTTGCAGCCTGGATTGTAGAGGCTCAGCTGCGTTTGAAATCACTTCAGAGAAATGCTGGGACAGCCAAGTTCCCGGGGGAAGGCAGATCCCGGGGGGCTGCAGGCAGAGCCAGCAGTCACTGCCTGGGGTGCAGCCTTCCCCCAGCGAGCCCTGCAGCCACAGCCACCTCCCAGGGAGGCCCCGAGGCAGGAGAGGGGCCACAGCCCTCTCAGGGACAGCTGGAGTTCTCAGAGCAGCTATGGAAGGCCATGGTTTGCATTATAAACCACTTTTGGGCTCTTAGTTGCCTTATCACAGCACACTGGGGACTGAACTCCTCCACATCCACCTCCCTGGCTACAAACGGGTCCTGGGGCAAGCCACAGCCCAAAGAGAGCGGTGGGGAAGGTGGGGAAGTTCTCCTGTGCTCCACAGATGGTGGTGGGAAGCATCAGGGGCATCTGTTGGTTCCTAGGGATTGGGATATGGGTATGGAAATCCTGCAGAGCAGCATCTGAGCAGTGCACGCACTGATCACTCACAGAGGAGTCGCTCCATGGCGCTGGCTGCTGGCTCTGGGCTGAGAAATGCCAGGAGCATCCCAGATGAAATAAATACTTTGGAAGGACGCTCCCTGTTCTGAGGACTGTATTCCCTTTTTTTAGCATGGCACACCCAGATACACAGAAAAGGCAAAGGTGAAGATGCAGGGTTTCATTCTCTCCATGGGAGCTTCCCTGGGTTCAGGAAAGTTTATTTCCGTTGTTCTCAAGGCTGCTCCTAGTCCTGACCAGGATTCTTGTTGCTACCAATCAGTTCCAATTTACATCACCAATGTTTGGCCCTACAACAGTAGGGGGAAGCCCCTAAAAATATGTTTGCAATTGTGGGAGTGACAGGGAATCAAACCTTCCTGGAGCTTTTCTCTCTGGTTCCCAGGGGTGTGCAGGCTGACTGACGGGGATAAGTGGCTCAGATAAAATAACAGGGGAAATGAGAAGACACAAGCACATCCACTGCAGGCAGAACCAGAGGTGCTCTTCCCAAAAAGACTCCTACAATCAAGGAGACTGCTCAGTGACACTAACAAGAGTTGATTTGAAGCTACAGAACCAAACACTTTCTTCCTTAAGCTGTCTGAAGAGGATCAGGGATGCCACTCAAACGCGAGAGAGGGAAGAACATCTGCAGATCCTCAGTGGAGCGGGGAAACAGGATGGAGAACTCTGCTCAGAGGCTGAGATCCATTCCGTCAGCTCAGCAGGGCAGAGCCCAGCCGGGTTTGTACCTGCTTCACCTGGCAGGAAGGATGGGAACCCTGCAGAGCAGGGATGCTGGGGGCCTTGCTTCCCCTGCACTCCTGTCACAGGGTCCTTCCCAGCAGCAAAACGTGTCCTTAATGTCCACCATGAGCCAAACCAAAGCACACACAGCTTCTGTTCCCTCTGACCCAGCTCCAGCGGAGCCCTCCTGGCCAGATCCCACCCTCACAGCTGCCCTGCTGTAGGAAGAGGACTTCTTGCTTTAAGTCTCCCAGAATTACATCTCCGATGCAGACGAACACAAGGCGCAGGGATCTCATGTGCCAAGTGAGCTCCTTCAGCCGTGCCTGTGACCCAGCAACACCTGCAGGGCACCCAGGCCCCAGGGTGGCTCTGCCAACAAGGTGCACTGGGAAAATGCGTTTCTTTTCCTTCGGGTATGAACTGAACACGGTGTTATTTCAGAAGTGATAAAGATCAGAGGGGTGCAGCATCAGGAAGATGAGATCTGACTCCCTGACTTATTCAGGCTGGAATCTCCTATTGATTCCCCCTTTCATCACAGACAGCCCATCTGTGCTCAGCTGAGTTTGGGTCAAAGCATCTGCAAGTGTTTCATTATTTAAACAAGTTAACCTACTTAAACAAAAACATGATCAGTCGTGGCAGGGTGATTTGAAACGACATAAATCCTCCAAACACTAAACAAACAATGACAAAAAGCAGACCCTGGTGGTGATGAGTGTGCAGCATCAAAAGGCCTCTAACAGCAGCCACCATTTACTTATAAATTATTTGTTCCAGCATCTACTAATGTGGGTAGGAACATATCATCAGCAATTGTTGCCTTAGGAGCTCAGAAACTCCTGTGTCTTGCAATCTGCAAACCTCAGAGTTTTGCAGCTGTGGAGCAGAGCCCGGGATGATGAATCTCAGTCTGGCAGGGATGGCCCAGTTTTTGTGTGTGTCTCACACAAACACTTCAGAAGGAACCACACACCCCACCGTGACCTGCAGACCAGAGGTGGGAACCTGCCCAGCTCACTGGCTCTGACTAAACTTGAGAAGGAAAGGAAATTTCTATTTCCAGGGAAAAAAATTAATTTCCAAGTCTGTTCTGTAGATGTGTTCCAAAGAAAAGCACAAGAATAAGTTTGAATTTTTTTAGTTAAATCAAAATATTTTATGATAAATTTGGCTTTAATATAGAAAAAAATTATCCATTGAAAGGTCATTTCAAAAGAAAAATATATAATGCTGTTTTCCAGTATATCTACAACACTCCCTTTGATCTGTGAGTAATCACAACAAAATAAAAAATAAAATAGGCGTTCCATGAAACACCCAAATTCTGGAAAAAGGGAGAGTCTGGCAGATGCTAGAAAAAGATCTTTAATAAGCTCTGATCTACTGAGTAAAAAATCACTTTTTCACAGCCAACTAAGCCAGCCACTGTCGAGAGGATGAATTTGTAGAAATACAAAAGCTCCCAAAAAGAACAGAAGCAGGATACCCAGAAAATGTCCATAAATCCTGCTCACAAATCCAGTGTGGCATCCCAGAGCAAATATTGATGAACAAGCTACTGAGAGTTGGGGTTTTGTGAAGAAATGGGGATTCAGATAGAAACCAATTAAGGTTTGCAGAGTTGAGATAAAAGTTTTGTCACTATTGAACCTCAGATATAAAACTGCAGAAAGTGATAATGGCTTACTTTAATATAATAAAGAGCACAAAGGTTCCTACTAATTGAGTAAGAAGAGCAATTAACCTCGCGGTGCATCAACACGTCAGCCCTGAATTATTTGTAAATTAGGTAATTAGAATGCTTTAGGTTTAATACACCAGCCAAGTAAGCCTGGGTTTCCCAGGAGTCTCACAAAGGGCAGAATCTTGAGGAATTTCTTTGATGTTATATAAGTGTGAGGCACATATTATGTTAGCCAGCAGAGTAGCAGACACAACCAGTCAGTCCAGTTTGCAAATGCACAACAATCTGGATTTGCAGAGCTTTTCTTGTCAAAGGTGTATCTTCCTTAATGCTATTTTTTTCAATATGCACTGCTTCCTCTAATAAAAGAAAGTTCTATTCAATAGAAGGAAAATCCGAGTACAGAAAAGCTATTTAACAAGCCAGTTCTAGCTTGACCTCATTCTACCTGGTGAAAAACGACCAGGTACAAAGAAATCCAAACCTCTCTCTGTAAGAGGAACATTCTTCTGCAAGCCAGCTGTGGCCCACAGCCACCCAACCCCCCTGGCATCCTCTGCCCTGCTGGGCTTGTCCTTCGCATGGTACATGGGCAGGAGCAGAAGAAAAAAATTCACTGGTATTTTCTGGTAGTTGAAGAGGACTTTGCACAAGTTGTGTGCCTCAGAATAGCTCAGTGGATGCAAGAAAATGATTTAAATGCCATAGATTTAAAGGCCACAGGGGAATGGTTTCATCTCAATACCAGTCTTGATATTTCACTTAAATATAATCACTTTGTGTTTGACTCTGATAGCTAAGGTGACTTTTTCCCTCCCTTATCCAACTCAATGAAAGGGTCCCTTGGGTATTTTTATATTCCCAGGTGCCTTTGTTAATTGGGTAATTCATGTGCTATTGTTGCTCCAGCACCATTGCTGGCACTTGTGGTTATGCAAAAAGCATTTAAACATTCAAACATGCAGAAACTGCTCCTGAAAGTTGCTGTGAACACCCCAAGCAAAGCCACGGGAAGGAACAAACTTCACTGCTGAGGATTTTGTGGGGATGAACAACTCAGAAAGATGAGCAGAGAGAAAGAGAATCCTTCTAGATTTGTGCCAAATCATTTGCAGTCCCTGCCCAGCTCTCTGCACGGTGACTGTGTTGTCAAAGTTCACGGGTCTTCAGAAAAAACCTCATGAAAATTACTGTTGTTCAGGCCATGAGCACTGGTCAGTACACGTCCCTTCGTGTGATGTATGCAGGATATGGTACAGGAGCGATTCAAAAATTCAGGGGTATTTTTGAACTTTCCATGCTGTGATTCCAGCACGGACCAGGTATTTTAACTCTTTCTTTCTGGTAATCTGCCCACCAGCACCCGCCTGCTTAGCGGCCAATGCGACAACCACCAGACACTCGTCAAAGGTGTGCCAGCCCCTGCACTCCGTACTCACATCCAGATATTCCCTTGGATCAGGAGGCTGGCCTGACATGGCAGCTCCCTGCCCCATGGGGAGCTCTGGCTCCTGCAGCAAAGCCCCTCTCCCTCAGCTCGGAGCGAGCACAGCCCAGCTGGGCTGGTGGATTCCCCCCCAACAGAGCAGAGGAGCCCCGGGAGCCACCGCCTCCGCACCTGCTCCGGGGGCTTAGGGTGAGGTTTTCTGGCACAGACGCTGCTGGGTGAACCTGCACCCCGCCTCAGCACTGGGAACACTGGGAGAGGACACCCCACTGGGACTGCAGAATCAGATTAAACCCGTAGGTTGGTGCTGAGGGGAAGTATCAGCCCTGCCGGGCTGGAGCCGGCTCCCCGCGGGCGCTGGGCACTGTTCCTGTGCCACGCTCAGCAGCACATCCTTTATCATCTTATCCCTGTCCAGATTTTCTCCAGCGGGCCCTGGATAGCAGATCTGAATGTGAAAACTATCAGATCATTGCTTTCCTGACAAATGGAAGAGCAGATAACTTTCTAAATATAGAAGAGGCATCGGTGTAGTACCGACCAGCCTGCTACACATGCTTAAAAAATTTCCATAGAGCAGAGATGATGTGAAGGAAAAATTATGGCCAGCATTGGGCTGGCTTTGTTGGTCCAGTTATCTCTGCATGGTCAGCTGAGGGAACTGACTCGAAATTTTAGCTCCTCATCACCATCACCCAGCAGATCCTTGGCCCTTTGAATCCCAAAAACTTCCATGAAGGTGACTGCTTTCCCAGCTTTTGAACTGGCAGTGCTCCGGAGGCAGGGCAAGAGAAGTGAAAAATAGGTTTAGTTCAGAGGAGTTTCTCAGAAAGAATGGACAAAAAAAAAGGAAATGTCACTGCCATGAGCTGGCAGAGTACGTTTAACACGACACCTAGTCCCAGGGGTCAGGTAAACCTGCTGTTCTACCAGAAAACCCATTAGCAGGAAGGAGACATCCCCTCAATCCATCCACAGAGAGGGTTAATGAGGTTCCTTAATTAGGTACAATGGAGAGGGGATTCTGGAATTTCATATTTTAGCTCTGCAGTCAAACAAGACCTTACCACCCTCAGGGCATTGTCTCTAACAAGACACAGCAATGTGAATAAATCCACAACCACAGAATCTGACAGGGAGAAACCAGACCCGGCCGGTTTGGAAGCCACCGCCACCGAGACCATTTACAATCTGCAGCCCGAGGTTTGCCAGACTTAATCTTCTTCACATCACTGTCAGCACTGAATTTCCCTTACTGGGCCGCATGTCCCCAGCCTGGCAGGGGCTCCGTGTCCAGGTGCCAGCAGGAAACTGCTGGATGCGGAAAACCTTCCGCGGGAGGGAGTTGGATGGCCGGGAGAGGGAAAAACATCCCACTCTCCTGGCCAGAGAGCCCATGCTGCAGCTGAGCTGAACAGAAAGATGTGAATGCTTTGGATCCTCACTGGAATCAAAGCAAAGCTCTCTCAGACCATGGGATCTGCAACCTTCAGCAGGACAAAGGCGCAAGAGCTCGCTGTCACATCTCCTGTTCAGGCTTTCCGTGCTCCACCTCTCATTAGGAGTGAGAAAACTCTTACTCACATATGTAAGAACGCAGTTTGAAAGAGCATTTTCAACAGTTCAGAGTATATTCTCTGCTGTCCTAAAATCACTGGAGTTTCTAATCGTCTTTGACCTAGATCCTACATTGATGTTTCTCAACTCACTTTCAAAAGAAAGGAGATCTGAGAGCAGTCAAACACCTCGGAAAATTAGGGTGAATTCTTAACTGTTGCTTTGACCAGGGCTCAGGCACCATCCTGCTTCTGAGGGAGGTAGATGGAGGCACTCTTTTATAATATGAAGGTAAAAGGATTTTTTTTCCACAAAACTATGTAATAAATAAAACGAAGGGCAGAGTATGTTGTAGAAAAAGAATCCTACTGAAGGTGAAAAGTTGTAAATAGAGAAGAACAGGAAAAAAGATTTTACATTAACTCATGTTCTGTTAATATCAGGTGGAAAAAAAACTCCCCAAAAAACCAAGAAGTTGTGATATAAACTTGATTTGTAAATAAATCCCATGTCAACCTAGGTCTACCTGTTCTTTACTCCATTTGGGCTGGCATTTCAAATTCTGCTGGAACCTCCCAATTCTTCCTGCAGTGAGCAGAGGAGGAAATGCGGAGTCAGCCTGACCACCAAACTGCCAGCACAGGAATAAAGATAAGTTTGGGTTCTTTAGTACTTTGCAGTGCTTGAACGATGATAAATGTAATGCCATAATAGTGCAACTAGTTGAATGTAATTGCTTTGACTAAGTCTAGAAAGAAATTCATTTACTCCAAATCAAATTATCCTGAGGACTTTAGGGGAGTATTTTTAACTATTGTTGAATCCCAATCCTGTAGTGCCTCTATTAGTCTAGATGAGAGCACACCAACACTTAGCACGAGTGGCTCAGCCCTGGGACTGCTCTACTAACAGCTTTCACCAGGCAGCAGCAATCACCAGGCACCTGGAACATGCAGCATTTATTTCAGAAATTACTCTGGTTACAGACATAGAAAACCAGGTTTCTGCACAACTCATCCCAACAGATCTGCAGTGTACAAGGTTTTAGCAGCTGAGTAAACTGTTCCATGAGCCAGTCACCAAGAGGAGAATTGGCCTGGCTGACTGCAGATTCAGGATTTCAGAGATAAATTTCCCATCAGGCCTATTAGTTAAAACCTCCTGCTACAGGTATCTGCTTCAGATCCCTGTTCCTGTGAATAAATCATCTCACCTCAGTACGGGACCAGCGTTCAGTGGCAGTCAGGTTTCTGTGAGAAAGCAAGAGGCCGTCAGCAACAAGCCTCAAGGGGCTTTTTCTCCTAATCTTGCCAGGAAGTTTGAAGCTTTCGTGTCTTCTAATCTCATTTAACAGTGATTTTTATATACTGCTTGAGTGGACAGCTATTAACCTGAAGGTATTTCCTTTGATCAACAACCAGAGTCTTGGTATGCTGAATCCAGAAAAAAAATGAAAATATACTCCAAAGCCTTAATAAATAACAAGGAAAAAACCAAACCAACCACAAAAACCCCCAAACACAAACCAC
>WEIT01033045.1:22013-36495 GCA_013389985.1 Dryoscopus gambensis | reverse complement strand
GCAGGGGTCACAGCAACAGTATGGGACAGAAAAAAAGAGGGGAGCTGGCCAGGACAGAAGTGCTATGGTAGTTGTGGGTGGTATGGTGCGGTGCGGTGCGGTGCGTGTGGTGTGGTGTTGATGTGGTGTGTGGTGTTGCTGTGGTGTGGTGTGGTGCACAAGGTGCAGCATGAGAGAGGAAAGCTGGGATAGGTTGCCAAGGTGCTGAGAGAAGTGGGATGGGAACAATCAAGAGGAAAGAAAAGGCTGGTGTGGTTACCTTGGACCTAGTTCAAGATGGGATTGAAGTGAAGATTTAGAGGAGTGTGAGAGTGAACAAATAGGTTGGCAGGAAGGAGATATGAAAGGGAGATGGATTCAGTTAGTGATCAGATATGGCAGAAATAGTGGGAAACATCTAGGAAAAGACACTAGAACAAGTAGTTGAGAGCAGATGGCAAATCTAAAGGAGAAGATTGGAAATCATGGTGAATGGGGCAGCTGAGGAAGAAAGACTAGAGGAAGAGTTAGGAGAGAAGAAAAAGTATGGGTAAGACAAGCATGAAAATATAAGATGAGGAATGAAAGGGGGTCAGTCACGGAGATAGGGTGGGAGTAGAGCTGGGATTTAGTTGGATCAGAGATTAGTACTGGTTTGAGAAGTCTGTCAGACTGAGTATTCTCAGCTATCATTTATTTCAAGTCTCCTTGGTCAATATGGGACATGTGTCTCAGTGGACTTTCTAAGGCAGTGGCTGTAGGCTAGGTATCCCCCTGTGATGTCATTACACGTTATCTTTTCCTCCTGTTTCATTCACTCATCTGCTTCGATGATGCGTTTACTATTCGTGTAGTAAAGGAAACTGATTATTTGCTGGCCAAAATATGCTTCTAACAGTGGTGAATGAAGAATTTTATTCAGTAAACATACCACCTATCAAAGACAGTCTGTTTTTAACTTGGCTATATCTAAGTATATCCACAGCCCTTAGGAGGGCTGTGCATGTGTGTGTATGCACGCATTTCTCTTAGGTTACCTTTCCTTCACAGAGTGGGAGGGAGGTAGGAAGGAGGACACAGTGATCTTACCATCTCAAATTTTTGTAGAGGTGCCATCCTCATTCTTGCATGCTGCTTTAAAAATGAACCTCAAGTATTTTCATGTTTCTTCTGGTATGAAGAGAGCTGAAAAGTATAAACCCACGTTTGGAGAGCCAGTACATTGAGAACCACAGGCTGGAGAGGACAATATGCGTGGGCAGAGCTGTGGGCAGAGCTGGCAGTGAGCACAGGCTGACTGGAAGTTGCTGTATTTCTTGCACTGGATAATATGAAGATCCAACTCAGTCCCTGGCCATACATTTACTTTGTTGAGAAACCAAATCTCAAGAGTTCCTCCCTAGTTTACTTATAATTTTTGAAGACCGCATTAGTCTCAGGGGCACTCCACTGAAAGACCATTAGTAATTAATTATTTTTGGATTTTCATAACCATGGTTAGAATGTAAGTTATTTTGTGACTTCAGCAATAAAAAGATGTCATTTTCTCATGCAACCGAGGAATGGGGAGAAAGTAATGCAGACACACTTCATAATGCCCCTGTCCACTGAAGACTCTAGTGAAAATGCTCATCTCCACGAGAGTAAGAGGAAAAATGCACATGAGATTAAAGGAAACTTAGTCATGTGTATAACATTATGGATGAGTGGATTTAGAACAGATAGGTATCCATTGCTCCCTAAAAAGCTGCATATAAAATATCTAATGTCCTGTAAAATGTGTGTTTTGCCAACTAACAGGAAAAAAAAAAGGTTTCAAATATTTCAAATTCTTAAAATATTTAAAATATTTGTATCTGTATCATATACTTTTAAGAGAGCCTTACTACCACAACTGATCTTCAGTCTCTTTACACTGGATTCAGAGCAAATATGAAAGAACAACCCATGTTATTCAGTGACAGACAAGGGAGTCTTTTGAACTGTGTGGGTGATGTGTGTACTTTAAGGCTTCCATTGCTCTCTGGTGGCAAAGGTTCCTGGACATCAAACCTTTCCCAAGTGGTCAAAGCAAGAGTTTTATTAACCTTCTAAGCTATTTTCTTTCTTCTTTCTCAGTCCACCCATGCCTGTTCCTGTCTTGGGTTCATATAAGTGCAGGGTCCTGTGGTATTGCTGTGTAGTACCCAGAAAAAGCTGTGCTGTGCAATAGCAGCTCTGTCTTATGTGCTGCAGCTAATTAGTGTCAGGAGGAAAAAAAACAGAAAAATAATGACATCTTAGAAATATTTTTTTTTTGGTAGGATCAAAAAATTATTTCGCTCTCCTGGACTCGTGTCGGGGAAACAGAATCCAAATCACACATGTACACTTCAAATGTGGGGTGATGTATATTTATTCCCCATGCACAAAATTTCTCCCCCCCCCATCTCTTAGCTGGCAATACTGAGAGCTAAAAAAAAACCTTTTGAGACTCACTTGGAACTTGCTGCTGCCTCTCTGTAGCCCAGTTTCTGGATGTTTGAGCTTAAATTCACAGGCACATGCCAATACAAAAACCCATATTGAGTTCAGTGGGATCATTTGTGACATTTTTCTTCTTGGTATGATTTCACGGTTTTGGCAAGTCTTTATGCCTCTCTCTCCGTTAAGAAGCATTTCAATTCCTTGGTCTCTGGGTAGTTCATCTTTGTTTTAAACTCCTCTCACTTGTTACAATAAGGCCCAATTTTCAAAGCCACCAAAGTGCTAAAGTTGGAAGAGAGGCACAAAAGGGGTAAGGGCTTGGCAAAAATATTTCTGGAAGAGGGCACCGTGTACCTGTGTAGAGAACTGACTGCATGTGCACAGGATTCAAAATTTCTCTATGTTGTGCATGGGACCAAGGATAACATGACCAAGGATTATATGCTCAATAAATATTTCTGAACCAAGTAGTGGGGATAGGAGATATCTACCAAGATTCCTCATAAAGGAAGTATGGCCTCATGGACAGAAACTGTCTTTTTTTCTGTTTGTCCACTACACAGACTATTGGGTTTCTCAAGGGAACTCAATGAACAATACAAAAAATAAGCAGTTGAAGAACTTAGACGATCCAAAGTTAATTTAAGTAGATAATTGTAGCCCACTTTTGGTTCCTTTTTAAATTCTGCACTTGCAAGGAATGTTCAGCAACACCTAATGTTCAAGATGTGCAAGTCTAGCATGAATTTTATCTAAAGACAAGCTGAATGGAAAAGACTACATTTTCAACACTGTCAGATTGTTAGTACTGAGTAAAAATGCAAACATGATCAGCCTATTCCTCAGAAAACAAAAAGAAATGTGAAGTCCTGCTATTCTTTTTGGTAACTTCTGACTGAGAGGATTCATGTAAGGAAGGTGTGGCGAACTACACCAGTCCAACACTTGGTCTTTTTTCCCTGGGTGCTGCTCATCTGGTTTTTCTACTTGACTCCACACTGCAAAGCTTTCTAGGTGACCCACATAATTTTTCAGTAGTGCGTAAATCTGCTTGTTGCAGTGCACGTGGCAGTGGCCACAATGCCTACACCAACAAATTCCTGGTGGACAAGCCCCCAGGGCACTGGAGTTTAACTATGGTCATGGCGAGTTCCCATGTTCCCCTGGGAACTGCATTTTGCATATTGTTCTGTTATAGGTTCAAGGTTCCCCCACCCAGTTTTATGTATACCCTTATGTTTATGCCTATTCCTTATGGAATATGTATAATTTCTGGGAAGTTCTGTTGTATTCAGTGACCCATTTGTTCATTCAAATAGAACCCTCCCCTGAGTTTGTCCCATTGGATGTTCGCCCCTGTCACTTCACAATTTACAGAACCCCATTGGTTGTAACCCTTTATTCCGCCCCTTTGGACTCCCATATAAAATGGCTTTGTTCCCCCACTGTTCGCTGGTTTGCTCACATGCTTTGCTTGTGATAGAAGTTTGGAGGTGTGCAGAGACCCCTCTCTGATCCTTTGCCTTTACCAGCACTACTTTTACAGCGGTTTGCAGTCTGCTCCTAGCGAGGGAGCCGGCCTCAGCTCTGTTATTTTGTATCAGATCTGCGCCTGCCGTGCTGCAGCCAGATCCCGCCCCAGGACACCTCCGGCAGTCAGACGCGGTGCAGACCCTGGGCAACCTGCAACCAGCGTCATCTGCTGACAGTCTTACAGCAGACAAAATTCATTAAATGGATGAGAGTTTGGAAATCTTGTTTTCAAATGCTTTGCTGCAGCATCTTAACAACCACATCCAGTGTTCCTAATCAGTTACTTCTTGTTAAAATGTCACTTAATTGATTAAGAATCCTGACAATAAAATGAAATAAGCCATTTTTCGTGTCATTGTTACTCTTAATGCAGGTCTCACTTTCCCCTTACACCCTAGTATATTGCCACCATGGCTGGTGAAGGATGCACAAGGGACCAGATCAAAGTTTTCTTTTTAAGCTATCCCAAACAATTTTCCAACACTGCAAGTCTCTGACTACTCTTCATTCTCCTGATAGGTCCTTCTCCAGTACCACAACATCTTCTCCCCTCTCCTGAGGATTAAACTACTCTAGTTCTCTACTTCTTCAGAAGACAGTTCCAAAAGCTGTATTTCTGCTGTAATTTTATTGAGGCTTGGATAGTTATCAGTCTAGACAGACAATTTAATCAGGATGGAAATGTGCCAAGTACTTCCTAGCAGCCAAGACTGATATGCAATCACTAAAGAAGAGACAAAAATGGAGTACGCTAAGTCAATTTTTTTTTTCCATATTTCAGGATGTCATTCTTCTCTAACTCATATAGCAGATGGAGCCTCTTTCTTCCTTTTCTCAGCCAGCCTGATCCATTCAAGTGTTTGGTTCCTTACAACAGTAACAAAAAGCAATGTTCCAGAGGTGTCCCAAGAGACATATAAAGGGGATGCCAGTGTACCTAATTCCACCAAAAAGAAATGGAAATGGTGCACGAAAAAAGATACTGACTTGCTCTGAACAGTTTGCACTCGTTCCATTAAAAATACAGCAATTTTACAGAAAAGAAACCCTTGTTCCAGCTGGTCCTCAGAGATCAGGGAGGCTGGGTGTGGCTGGGCGTAATTTATGATTATAACCAGTTCAGCACTCTAAGTGTGATCCCGTTTAATAAGAACTTTGATGAGCACAAGTTCACAAGTAGTGCAGTTTTGACAGTATGAGTCTGATTGTGTTAAATATGTATGTGTGTAAGCACGGATTCAGGAATAGGGTGATTTACCGCTCTGATACCAGAGCTCTGGCCAAGTTCAGTAAGAACTTGCATGATCCACAGTCACAAATAGTATGGTTTATTGAAGAAACAGGAAAACAGGTTCTTGATTGACCGTGGTAAATGTGCTACCTGCAGAGAGTTAATATGTGTAGCGACTGAAGGTGCAGTAACAGAGATCTGTTGTAAATATGTGTGTGTGTGTATATATGTAAATAAATATTCCTGGGACTCCTCCAATACAGTTGCTCACCTATAGGCTTCCTTCTGGGAAGAAGGAGAAACACAGTCCATTGACTGATCCCAAACAAGCAGAAGTGTTTTCCCCCCTCTCTTATCTTTTTATCTTTATTTTTCTGCACCAAGCACCTCTTCTTTTATACAATAATTTTTAGTCCATCAGAAGGAGCGAACAATTACAGGTGGGGGTTTGGTGACTGTGACAACACATGTAAGGCATTTTCTCTTCTCATTTGCATTCTTGGGGGGTGAAATTTAATAAGCAAACAGCACTCAATGACAGTCTTGGCTACTTTCACTCAGAATTCATGGTTAATACAAAGAGTAAAATAAACACTTTGGTCCTCCTCCACCTACAAAAGGAGCAGTAAAGGCTGTCTGACATTCACCAGAGAGCTTTTTCATGTGTACTTATCTCCTTAAAGGACCAGATTTGTAGCAGTTCATATTTTGCGTGCTGAAAGGGGGAGTGAAGCCAATGGCTGGTCTGGAGGCATGGGTGCTCTTGTGTGCTTCAGGCATGGGTGCTCTTCTGTGCTTCACTGGAACAACACTGGGCATAATACCCACTCAGGAGCATGCAGTGTGTTATTTGTGCCCTGTAGAATAAATGAACAATCTATTGGCCTTTTAAAAAAATCTCCTATCTCCATTACTGTTCAAATGATACTGCAAGAAATGCAGTATTTCAGGATTTATGAGAGTAAACTGAGAAAAATGGTCACCATAAATAGAACTACTTTAAAAAATTAGGAATTGAATGTAACTGTTGGAGGCACTTTGGCACCTGCATAACTGTATCACCTGGGATTTTAATAGGAGTCCATTGTCTTGTAAAGAAATGTTATTTCTTCCCTAATGCACACAGACTGCTCATGTACTGGGAATATTTTCTTGCTGTTTTTGAGTAGAATTCCCCAAAGAATATCCTACACTTCATAAGAGGATTTGAGAGTATGATTTTAATACAGGAAACAGAATGACTATTTTAGACAGTAAAAATGGAGAAGCAGTTGTTGAATAGTCTGCATAAATGACACATAATAAACCTAATTATGATAAAAGTTAGTCCTTAGGTTAGAGCACTGCTCTTTATTTTTTTTTACTTCAGAGGTACTTTATAAATAGAATGAAAAATAGAAGGCAAGGGGACATGCAGAATTTTCTTAAGGTCAAAGGCCATAGTCCAGTAAGATGTTCTGATGGCACAGAAACAGCACAGCTCCAGGCAGAAAGTTGGGATGCTGCTCAGAAATTCAGTGTGCAGTTGTCGGTGATTGCCAGTGATCCCAGTGGTTCATGATCATGGAAACACCTTTAAAAATACATGGAATTCAACACCTGTGACTTTTTACATCTTCTTTTTTTTTTTTTAATGAAATATGCTTCTTCACATTTTGGAAGCTATAAAATGTTTCTTAAAGTTCAACACACAGAAAAATTAATTAATAGTGAATATGGTAAAATGGAACTAAAGGGAAGTGTTTACGTATTTGAGTCAAACTGATCAGTAGAAGTTTTAGTTGGAAGACAGGGTGGAAAATCCATATAGATTGAAACAGTTAAACTTCTTTGCAATAAAATATTTCTGATCAGAAAAGCCAAAAGCTGTAAAATAAAAATTTTGTTTAAAAGTAACCTTTTCTCCTTTTAAAAGTAGCTAAAACAAGAAAAAGACTAAGCAAAATATTTAATTCTAAAAGAAATGGGGGGGGAAGCATGTTTCACATTTTCTTTGGCCAAAATTGGTTTTGCCTTTTCAGAAAGGAATTCTTGCCTTTGTGCAGGTTTAGCTTTCAGCCCCAAGTATCTGTTTAGTTCTGAGCTTTCTTTTTATTTACACACTGATTTCAGGCTCTAAAATCTATTTTCTCAGTGTAAAAGTCACTGTTTTCTCCATATTTTTTCAATACGTAGAGGGCTGGAGCATAGGTTTTGGAAGAAGATTCAGTTTTGGTTAGCCTGGAAATGAGAAGGTTAAGAGGAAATTACCATCTTCAGCTAACTAAAGAAGAGTTGTAGAGAAAATAGCCACAGACTCTTCTCAGATGGGCACAGTAAAAAGACAAGAGGCTGCAAGCCACATCACAGGACATTCCAGCTGGAGATACAGATAATATTTTTCACAAGAGTGTGGCCAAGCACTGGCACATGAAACTAGACAACCTGAAAAATCTCCATTCTTGGAGACTTTCAAAACCTGATTGGACAAGGCTGAGCACCCTGATCAAACTTCAGAATTAGCCCTGCCTCTTTCAGGGGCTGGGAATACATGGGTCACTCCAATTTAATTTACTCTGTATTTCTAAATGTGAATGTTTTGCATAGTAGTGCTCTGAGTTAGATCAAAACGATATACAGAATGATTAAGACTACCAAAAAGCACTGGTCTGGCAGCTAATGCACACATTCCATAGAAATCCAAGTGGTAGTTCATGCTCTACTTTAGACTTTCAGGCTGAGCTTGGCCAACGTCTAGGAGGAAATTTGCATCTGGAGCTTGGTTTGGACCACGCCAGCTAACTTTCCAACCAAAACTCAGGCAGCATGCTCAGGATATTTTACATTAAGCACTGTTGATGTGGTTTGGTTCTCTCGGACCTAATCAGTCCTCATGTGTTGAAATATCTTCACAGATCCTTACAGCACACAGCAACCCTCAATCTCATTCTATAAAAACTTCTCTTTGGCAAGCTGCAACACAGCCCTCACATTGTGTCTGACAGCTTGACATAAGAAAAAACGTACAAAAAAGTATCTGTTATCTCTCAGGGTCATGGGAACATCACATGGTACCCGAATGAAACCCAGAGGCACAACCTGTTCAGTATGGCCACAGTTCATCAGTCAAAGTAGTGGATGTGAGCCAGAGTATGCCACCCCAGGGTCAGGAACTGAAACAATCCCCGGGACTGTTTTATTGAGCACCATAGGCATATATACAATAGACACTGCAGTCTTTCAGGGAGTCAGGTTTCAACTAGTTTTAAATGAGGCTGAGGTTTTTACTCTGTGTGGGAATAATGTCACTCTGAAGTAGATTTTAAAATCAGGAAAACTTTTTTTCCTATTTGATTTTCTAAAAGGTCTAATTTGTATGTAAATTTTTCAATTAAGTATAATTAAGGATGCTAAATTAAGTACCCAAAAGTTAGGAAATACCATCTCTAGGACCGACGGTTCAGACTGAATTCGCATATGTTTTATGTATTATTCATAGTTTCATGATCGACTGGTGGGGTTTTTATTCTTCCCATGAGACTATACAGCTTTCCATTGACTAAAAAAAGGGACAGAAAACACATGATATCCTAGCTCAGGCAAGGGGTTTGGTTTTCTGAGTTTCCAAGAGTACAGCTGCCAAGAACAGGTGTTTTCTGTGGTAGACCTCACAGCCAAGGGTGCCCAAGCTTCACAGCACCCTGCTACATGAGCCATCAGGGAGAACAGGACCAGATGAGGCTTCCTGTGGGTGCCTAGGGTGTGCTGCATTGAAAGCTCACTGAAAGAGAGACATTTTCCTTTGTGACTGTCATTTCCCTGAGCTAATTTGGTATTTTGGAATATTTTCACCTACCTCTGGGACAGAATGACAGAAAACAGTCCAACCCTGTAACAAAATTATTTAGAGTAGGACATATATGAACACCTAAAAGAACTTGGTTATGTCTACACTGATATCCCTGCAGTTTCTGGCACTTGCTAGGTCAGGTACTGACAGCACAGGACAGTGAGCAACACAGACTGCAGTGCTACAGGCTAAATGTGTAAATGAGACTGCATGCCTGGATTCTGTAATTGTATTGCTAATAAATGAACCACATGGTTTAAAGTTAACTTGGTGCCATTTCTATGAACAGCAACCACCTCTTGATTAAAATGCTGTATTAGGAAAACTGTCTTGCTTGTAAAAAAAAAGCTGGGAAAACTCTCCAAAGACACATATTACAGGAGATATTTAATGTACACTTAATACAATTTCATTTAACTAGTGATATGAGCTAATAGGCCTAAAATTTGGTATTTGCTTTCCATTAATTCAAGGAGTTTTTTTCTCAGCTGGGTAGCAAGTCTTTGCATATTTATTTTTCTCAGTGTTTAGGGCTGATAGAAATTTGAACATGAACAGTCTGCCAAACTGTTCTTCACCTCCAAAAGCACTCATGAGCTCTATCAGCCATAATGACAACTTAGATTTGATGACTAAACACTACTTAAGTCAAAGGTTTAATGAGAATAGACTTATCCATTGTATGGGGAATTAAGTTTAGTTTTTTTATCAGAATGTGTCTATATTTGAATTATATGGTTATGCACAAGAATGTGAACTATAATGAAAAATAATGTGAAATTGAGAAAGACTTTGAAGAACACATTACTCCTTAACAGTGAATTTTGATTTAGGATTCTGTCTCAGCTCAAAAAGCTGATCATGCCAACAGAAAAAAAAAAATAAGGTGAACTTTGAAGGTCAGAGAGGGACATGGGTTACTCATATAACTGAACACTTCCTTTTCCCTTAGGAAAGAAAGCCTTCCAGAAGCACTGCATCAGAAAAACTCTAACTGTTCAAAGTCTTGCTGAAACCATTGACCACTCCGAGAAGAGAAGGCCATTGAGCATTAGTCCAAGTCCACCAGCCATGTCCCCGGTGAGCAAGTTCTCAGGGGACAATATTTTTTTGCAACATACACCTTTCTTCAGCAACCTCCTTCGAGCTTCTCTCCTAATTGAGCTCTGTGCTTTGTCTCTCTCCCAACCCCAGATCTATGTGTTTGGGGGAATTTTGCCCCAACTACCCCAGACAGTGTTGGATGAGACTTTGAATTCCTAGCTATGACTCAGATAAACATGTCTTCATGTAAATTGAAGCACAGCTGTCTTGGGGTGATTTTATGATGATTAGTCTATTCCCTGATTGTCTGCTTCATGCCCAGAAATGGTTACTGGAGCTTTAAGGTTGGTTACGGGGGGAGGAGGGAGCCTTGGGGCTCTTTAGCAGGCTTTTCCAAAGCCTCACTCCCCAGGCATCTGGCGTGCTATGTGGTCTGAGTTTTTGCTTGGCTAGCTTAGGGTTTTTTTGCTAGCCCAGGCAGAAGGGGTTTTTTCCTTTCCCTGGCCTTGGAGAGGATGCAGCAGCAATCCTTTGGCAGCTTTTCGAAGTGAACTGAACCATAGCCCAGGTGAATGTGTCCTCAGGGAACAATTATTTTTGCCCCCTGTCCCTTCCTTTGGCAATCTGTGACCAAATGAAGTACTAGGCTTTCTCTCTTTTCCCAAAGCTGAACATAACCAGATCCCTAACCATAGGTTCAGGCTGCAACTTAGTCCAAAGCCCCTAACCATCAACCAGATGAGAAACTTCCCTGAGAATAGTTCTTTCCTGTCCCACTCCAAATGGGGATTCAAATTTGGTCTGTTTCCTGTCCCTAAGCCTAACTGTAGCTGCAGCTGCAACGCCTGGTATCTGCAGAGACCAGCCCAAGACCCTAAGCCATAGCCACGATGAACAAGTTATCATAAGAGAATTCCTACAGCAAATCTTTTTATCAAAATGGAGCTCTAGGCTCTGCCCTGTTAAAATTCTAACTCAGTCTCTGTATGCAAAGGATGGGTTGAGCCTTAGTTCCAGATCCTGAACTAGCACTCGGATTAAAAAGATGTCAGGGAAGAGGTATTTTTGCAGCCTACTCCTTATTCCGGCTGCTCCTTTTCTTTTCCACACACACCAACTGCAGCTCCAGGTTTTATCTGTCTCCCAACCAGGTATGTAATGTTAACATTACCCCTAATCCCAGACATCAGTTGAGCCTTCCCCAACATGTCCAGCCATGGCATGGATGAAAAATGTCTCAAGGAAGAATTTTTTTGTGTCCTACCCCTTTTTGGCAGCTCTTGGTAGCTCCACACCAAGTGCATATCTAGGCATGATGAGCCTCATTCTCCTAATTCCAATCCTTAACACTAAATCCATTCCTCAGCCTGAGCTGAGTCTTGGCTCAAGGCACCCAGCCTGGGCTGAGTCTTAGCTCAAGGCACCCAAACTTATGAACAAGAAGAAGAAAGAAGAAGTACTAACCACCATCCTAATTCCTCCATCTTGTTACCTGTATATATATTACTATATCCCAAAACCTAAAATTCTACATCTTTCACCCAATGATCTAACACACTTCTATTAAGTACACACCAACAATCTCAGTGCTATCACATAATTTTGGAAGCCTTTTCCAGGGCCTCAGGTAAAATGCAGCATGCTTCTGAGGATCAGCACTTTTCAGCACTGAAAGATTAATATTCTCAGAATCCAGGATTCCAACATCAACCTAGATGAGCAATTTCTCAATGAATACTCTGTCTGCAGACTACTCATCCCTTTCCCTTAACTTGTTAACATTGCCAAGGATAGTGATTCTTGGATCAGGGATGGTTTTGTTGTAGTGGCTCCCTCCTTCTAGAAAAATAATGAGTATATAACTTAGTATTTTCAGTGAATTATGTACTAAGTTAACCTTAAAGCAACTCAGAGTCATGATCCATATAAGACAGCAAAATTGCTTGTTGTTCAAGATTTTTTCAGTTTCCTGTCACAACAACCTTGAATGTGTTTTGTTGGAATTCTGCTTATTTAACTGATCAGAGGCTTCTGCTGTATCCATCTGACTTCTAGTCTAAAGAATGTCTACAACTGCAAGACACATGGCTTCAATATTGTTCATGATAATAATAAAAAACACTTGAAACAGGTATTTTGAGACTGTAAAGCAATGGTTAGGTTTTCTTCGTGCCATGACAACGGGCACGTATGGAGTTTTAAATATGGTGGAAAGGTATTGTGTAAGGTATGTCTAACAGCTATTGTGGTAAAAGAAGGAATGTTTGCAGGGTCAACAGAGATTATATTTTTAAAAATAAAATTAAGCTTTGTCTCCATTCTTTTTGGTTTTTCCATTATTTACTGTTTTGTAATGTGTCATTCAATCTTATCCTGTGATCTTTGGGAGAATGGCATGGGAAAGATGATGCTTTATATTAGCACTGCTGGAAGAGTCCTTGGGGTAACTTTGATCAGATCTATTAATACAGTTGAAGATTAATACTAGATTAATATGTATTGAAATTAGTTCCAAAGAAAACATTTGCTTTATTTGATGAGTACTGTCAGAGTAGTATATTTGTTCTAAACAGTTTTAACGAGTCAGTCTTTCTTCAAAGTATTTCAATTTGCTACAAACTGTATGCCTATTTATGGCTCTATCTCGTTGGTTCAGAATAAAAATATATTTATTCCTTTCAGATTAACTTACTTTACCAGCCGAATCAAACCGAAACTCATTATTTCCAGGTGCGGATTTGCTCCCTTTGTTCTTTTATAAGACAGAAATGCTTTTCCGACGATAGCTCGGCTCTTCACGATACTGCCACTTGGTGGTGCCCCGGAGCTGCAGTGAAAACCATCGTGTCAATCGCTTGTGGAATTCAGCCCCACCAGGTTCTTGCGGTGCTTTCTTTAAAATGGACAATATCTACTGTTTTGTGGCCTCGGTTTAATATATATATACATATATATATATATATATACACAAAACACAAAACATCCACTGATTCTTTCAAAATTGTTAGGCATATTTTTTTGATTAATGTATTTGAAACTATTACTCCTTGAGCACCATTCTGTCACCTCTATCTATAGAATGCAACATCTTAAACTTCTTAAAATACTTACAAAATAATTTATTTGGGTTTTTAGGGTGGCTGAAATGTGCAACAGCCTGTTGCAACAATGACAGTTAATAGTTTCTGGAAAATGTAAACAGTCTATGCTAAAGCATCCTTGACTAACTGATCTCCTTCTATGACAAGGTGACCCACGTAGTGGATGAGGGAAAGAAAGGCTGTGGATGTTGTCTACCTGGACTCTAATAAAGCCTTTGACACTGTCTCCCACAGCATTCTCCTGGACAAGCTGGCTGCTGATGACTTGGGTGAGTGCACTGGTTGCTGGATGAAATACTGGCTGGATGTCAGGCCCAGAGAGCGGTGGTGAATGGAACTAATCCAGTTGGCAGCTGGTCACTAGTGGTGCTACTCAGGGGTCAGTACTGGGTCTAGTTTTGTTTAACATCTTTATCAATGACCTCAACATGGGGATCAAGTTGACCCTCAGCAAGCTTGCAGCTGACACCAAGTTGTGTGGGAGTGTTGATCTGCTAGAGGGTAAGAAGGCTCTGCAGAGGGATCTGGACAGACCGGATTGATGGGCCGAGGCTAATTTTAAGAGGTTCAATGAGACTGAGTGCTCGGTCCTGCACTTGGGTCACAGCAAGCCCATGCATTGCCACAGGCTTAGGGCACAGTATCTGGAAAGCTGCCCAGCAGAAAAGGATCTGGAAGTGCTGGTTGACAGCAACTGAAAATGAGCCAAGTGTGTGCCCGGGTGGCCAAGAAGGCCACTGGCATCCTGGCCTGTATCAGAAATAGCTTGGTCAGCAGGACCACAAAAGTGACTGTTACCCTCTAGTCAGCACTGGTGAGGCCGCACCTCGAGTGCTGTGTCCAGTTCCAGGCCCCTCACTACAAGAAAGACAGTGAAGTGCTGGAGTGTGTCCAGAGAAGGGCAACGGAGCTGGTGAAGGGTCTGGAGCACAAGGCCTGTGAGGAGCGGCTAAAGGAGCTGGGGGTGTTTAGCTCGGAAAAAAATGAGGCTCAGGGGTGACTTTATCACTCTCTACAACTGCCTGAAAGGAGGCTGTAGCCAGGTGGGGGGGGCGACCTCTTCTCCTAGGAAACTAGTGACAGGACGAGAAGACATCGCCTCAAGCTGTGCCGGGGGAGCTTCACTTTGGACATTAGGAGGAATTTCTTCACAGAAAGGGAGGTCAGACACTGGAATGGGCGGCACACTCTGGAGGTGTTTAAGGGAAGACTGGACGTGGCACTTAGTGCCAAGGTCTAGTTGACAGGGTGGTGTTCGGTCATAGGTTGCGTTTGATGATCTCAGAGGTCGCTTCCAAC
>WEIT01033045.1:0-21420 GCA_013389985.1 Dryoscopus gambensis | reverse complement strand
CGGGGGCCTGACGGCCGGCGGGGCCCAGGGGAAGGCTGCGGGCCCGGGCCCCGGGCAGCTGAATCTCAAAGGCGATGAGCAAAAGAAGCGAAACAGGAAGAAGCTGCCGGAGAAAGCGGCGCGGGTGAGAGGGGTGTGAGGGTCGGGAGGGCAGCGGGGGTGAAAGACTTATTGACAGCGGCGGGACGGGGCGGACGGTGGCACCCGGCTGGGTCCCAGTGGGAAGACGAGGGGGTCGCGTCTGGCGAGCGGCCCCGAGCGCGGCTGCCGCTCCCCAGGCCCTGTCGCTGGTGGGAAGGATCTGGGTGCCATAAAGCTCCCCCCCGAGCCGCCGTGCGATATCTGCCTGTGGAAGGAAGGGATGGGGGGGTCCTGACTGCTCTGGAGCCGTCTCGTGTAGTCTGGGTTATTTGGTTGCTTTGAAGACCTGGAGGAGCAGCGCTGCCACAAGTAAATTACGTGTTAATAGTCCTGGATGATGAGGAAACGGCTGTCTCTTTGGAAGCGTTTTATTGTAAACAAAAATTATATGAAAGCTGCTATTACTATTATTATTCACTGAATGTTTGCAGGGTTAGCAACCAGTAGTGGAGACCTTAGCATAGCTCAAAACTTCAAGCCAGGAGTTGTAGTCTAGGCAGGTAAAGACTATAGGAAGCAGCATTCTAAGCCCTATAAATGTTGTGATGATTCAAACTTGAGGAAGCTTTTTGCTTTGTACTTTCAATAGAACATGCTAGTGTCAATGTTGCTGTGAGCTTGTCTCAATAGGAATATGTCTGATTTAGTTGTTACAGTGAGGATCATCTTTAATAAGGAAGTCTGTGTCTTAGCAGCCCCTTTAAAAAGACCATTCCTGTAATTTATATTTTTTTAAATCTTCGATATGTGGTGTGGGAACCTTCCATCTTTGACAGTATGCATCCACTTATGAGAAAATTAGTAGAATGCAGAAACTGTCAACTGCCCTTTTAAAGCTTACAGTTGTCACAGTTCTGGGGCTTGAAGGGATTGCTTCTATAGCTTTTATATTGTTAGGATGTTTGTAATCCTATTTATGTCCAAATGGATTATAGGAATGAAAGTGTAGCAGATGTCCCCTGCCGATTACAACTGTGTCGTATAATTATATCTTGCTCTATAAAATCTGAATTGTTTCCCTAATGACGAGAGAAAGGAGAGACAATGGGTTTGTGTCTTCATTTGAGTCTGTGGCAGTATTAAGATATGAGAAGTTTGGGAAGTTGTTTTTTTTTTGAGAACTTAAGGCTAGACCATCTTAAACAGAAAAAAAAAGTCTGCACATGCCACCAATCTGTCTTTGAACACTGAACTGCTGAAGTGGTTTCTGGAAGTTTGAAGAGACTGAATGCTGAGCACCAAGAAGAGGAAACATGATTCAGAATCTTTCCAGTGTAGCTAGGTTCTCCATTTTGGAGAAGGCATGCTAAAGATGTAATTTTTTTGCCATCTTGAGAAGTAGATACTTCAGTGTTAAATAAATATGTTATGCCTTCTTGACAACAAAGACTAATCCTAGAAATTATTTAGATTTTGCTTGATTTGTTTAGTTTAAACTCCAATATGAAAACAAAGCATAAACTCTTGCAAGTCATTGCCCAAGACATAAAAAAAATGCCACCACAGAAGATAGAGTTAATAAGTAGATATTAACTTGACAGTACTTTGTGGTGTAGGACTTCATAAAAGCTAATTTAAGTAATTTTATATAAAACTTGACTAACTGACATTTTTAGTGAATATAAATAATTGTACTCTGTTGAACTTGGTTTACATAGGCATAGAATAAAGTTAAGGGATTGTAAGAGCGAATCTTTTTGTAATCAGAAGAGCAAAGTAGTTTTTAAGTTGTCATTCTGTATTGTTACAATTTTGAAAGTTATTTTTATAGTACTTTGCATTCATTATTTCCATGGTGAGATGAAAAAAAATCCTACCTTTCTCCAAAAGGAAATGCACAAACTGAATCATTAACTGTTGTGCAAATAAGTTTATACCAGTGACAAAGTTTAGTAGGCCTGCCTCGTGCTCATTTTCCAAGGTAAGTTTAGAGAGACCAGTATTAGCAGGTCCCAGTGTTTTCCGACTTTCATGTGAAAAATTCTCAAAATAACATTGGAAATTTAAAGATGCAACAAAAATTCTTACTGATTGCTGCCTGGTCATTTTCATCTTGTGGTTTTGTGTGCTGTGATGCTAATACTGAGGTCTGAGAGGGGAAAAGAGTAAGCCTATTACCAGTAGATTTACTACAGGGCTTGCTATGCCAGGGTCTAGATTTCCATTGTGGGCGTTTCAGAAAGCTTAGAGCAACTGGTCTGTAGCATTAAGAACGCACTACAGACGTCTAATTAAAAGCTGTAGGGTTACTTTAATACAGAATTACTGAGCTCACTGTATGGTAGGTGATGTGTAACACTCATCAGTCAGGATCAGAAATGTTCTTTACTGTAGCTTTTCTGAGGAAGAGTATTAATTGCTTTTTTCCTTGCATGTGGCTTTAGGCAGTACCGACATAAGTAGGGTACAACTTACCTCATGTTCTTAATAAAATAGGTTTCTTTGAGTAGCACTGTGTCGACTGACTACAGTAGTACCTATGAGATTCTGTTTACTTACTTGCTATGAACAGACTGAGAAAAAAATGGAGCTGAAACTGTTTAGCATTCATTAACATTACAGTTTACGGAGCCAGTTCTGGCTTTCTCAGGCTGGTTGGAGCAAGGTGTCATGATGTCTTTACATCAGATTCTGTGCAGTAAACCTGAAGCTGCTTTTTTCTTTTTTTGTTTTTATTTTGACTCCTGGAAGAGGCAGAGCTCTTTTTCTCCTGTCACAGAGTTCTTTGCCCCCATTCAGCTTTTTTTTTTCTGTCCACTAAACTTGATACTTAATTTTAATTCCTTCTCCTTCTGAAAAATTACTGTACCTCTCCCTCCTACTTCAGCAGAAAAAGGTGAAGCTGTTCTTACATGGTTTCTGTGCAATCTGCCAAACACCACAGAAACTTGAGAGTAGCCATCTTCTGTGCTCTGCTACCACTTTAGAAAGCCATTCACACCATCTATTTTAGGTGTGAAAAGTACCAGATTGACTGTGTACTTCCTATTGTTTGTCATACACCTGGAGAATAAATGCTACACACTCTAGTAAAAGTATTTGCATTCATTTGAGGAGGTTACATATTTGGTCTGCTTGAAAGATCTTTCTGGGCTATGGCTGTTTAGTGCTTATTTGCACTTAGATTGTGTAAAGACTTTATACTTTCCGCTGATACTAGTGTTGGTTTGTGTATACGTTAATGGTCAAATGGCAAAAGTAGGACTATAGGAGTCTTCTGGCCTCATAGAGAAAATTGCTTAGTTTCTTTCTGAAGAGAAGCTTACAGAAAACATTTGTAAACAGATTCTTCCATTGGCCAAAGATATTCTAAGCAGAGGTATCTTTATAATGTGTAACTGAGGACTTTGGCTAATACAGCTTGGTAAGATTGAGGTGATAGCAATTTCATTAATACTGTTTGAAGTGTGAAACTGAGTTACCCTTTGCACTACCATGCTTAAAGAGTACTTTTCGTTTTGACCGTCTAAGCAAAACCTTTTCTACGTTTGGTATATCTTGCCGCCCTCATGAATGTGTGCAGAAAGTTTTATTTAAGTATTGGAATTCTAAGGTCCTCAGGTAGGAAAAGCATTCAGTAATCAGTACTGTTACTGACAGCACTACTTCTGCCTTGTTGCATTGTGCCTGGCAGCTTTAAGATGAGGGTAAAAAAGATGGCAAATAATAAATTGCACCATTTTGAATTAATTAATTTTGTTGGTGGATGTTTAATATATTACCCATAAAATTTTAAACTTTGGGCTATGGTTGTCTCTGTAAAACGAATACTGTAGAAAAACTTTTTTCTTTCCCGCTTCTCTTGCTTTCTTTGGTATATCCAAAAATGGTCACATGGATTTTGGTTAAAATTCTGTGATTCATCTGTGGGCAGAAAATAAATGTGGAAAGCTTCCCCTGAAAAGGAGGGTATTACAATTAAGGGATGCATTTCTCCCCTGAATGTATCAAAGTGCAAGTTTTCAAACATATTTCTAAAGGCTGTTGTTTACATGATCAGATGATCAGACAGCATTTTCAACAGTCATGTGGATGAATTTTTCCAGAGGGTTCTTAATGGATATGAATTAGTTTACTGATTCAGAGAAACAGCCGAAGATTTTTTTAATTAAAGATTAAAACTTCTATTTATTGAGTAGTTGGGAGGGATTAAGAAAGTAGTTTTCAATTTAAGGTATATATGTAATAGCAAAGAAGCAAAGCAAGGTACAGAATTTTAAAAGTTAGTTTGCTGTAAACTTTCTTGATACACGTCCAATACTTGATGCATCAAATAATGTTATCTAACTCTACTGCTAAACAGACTGGAGAAAATAGGCACAAAAACTGAGTTTTGGCCATGAGTTACTTTCAAGATTGAATATCAGTTCTTTGGTATCCCTGTGGAATATAGCAATACTGTGGTTTTTGTTGAGAAGAACTTTCTTAGAGAGAGTTCCTAGACACAGATTGGTAAAATACACTTCATTTTCAGAATGCTGAGGGAAATGTACTGGATATTCGATATGAGAAGTCTTAGTTTAAAACTGGTCGTTTAAACAGGAGAAGAGGGTTTAGGTGACCTGATCTTTCAATTTCTATTTATAGTTACTTTAAAGAAGTTGGCATGGTTGCTAACTAAAGTAAGCAATACCATGTTATGCACTGGTGAAATCATGCCTAGGGTGGTTTGTAAGCATAATACAATGTGGCAAGGCTTAAGTGCCTGTAACAGTTAAATTGAGGATCAGATCTAGTATTTGAAGGAATAGGCCACACTAAGCTGTGATATGGCTCTTGTTTTACTTGAAAGCAGTTAGGTTTGTGTGATGCAAGTTAAAATAGCTTTTGGGTTTTTATTAACAAAAAATAACTAAAGGTAATAGAGCTTGACCTTTATTTGGAAAGAATTGCAGGAATTAAAGCAACTTTGAAGTAGCTATGCTTATTTAGTTTTCAGTCATTAATTTATCTGAGTCATTCTGAATGTGAACCAGTGACATTTGTGTTGAATCTATCAATTACTGTTCTTAACAATTGTTTTTCACTCAGTGAAATTAATAGCTGACAGTAGTATAATACATGCATATTTTCATCTTTTCGGCAGTTAAGTAGAGTAACTTCAGTCATAGTTTTTTGTTAAAAGTAAATGACTTATAAATTACTACATTTTTGTATGGGGAATATATAGGCTAAGGTGTGTACCTTTGCTGTCAAACGTTATGTAAAGACTCATTTAATGGTTGTCCAGAGTTTTAATTTTATATATTGAATAATACATGCTAATTTTCTTTTCTTAATTGTGTGAGGGGGAAATGGTAGACTAATGTAATGCCTGTAATCAAGTCTGTCTGAAAAGAACAATGGGGTGTCGTGCTTAGTCATGCTTCATGTTTGATTTCTAATTTCTGTTCTACTATGAAGTTCAGCTTGTGAAGGAAGTGAGCTGGGAGGGATATACACAGATAGAAATTGCAGATGTTTGGTCAATGTAGAAATTACTTTTAAAAATTAGTCCTATTGCTGAACTGCTACTAAATTGTAATTGTTTTAATTTAATTAGATAATTTATGGCACATACGACTGTAGCTGTTCTGGGTCAGTTTTCAGGACAGCTACAGGTAACTTTAAAAGCTGGTAAATTTCAGAAATTTACCTTTTGTTCTGTAATTCCTGGATTGAACAGAAGTGAGATGAAATGAGAACCTGTTCTCTTTCCTTTTTAATTTCTGTGTTTAGTAAATACAGAATTGCAGTAGATACTTTGAACACCAATCCACAATTTGGTCTGCTTTATTCAATAATCTTACAAGCATTTTTCAGTCAACAAGTAATTGCATTTCAGTAATAGTGTAATTTGAGCTTTGCTTCATCTGCTTTCCCTAATTTTTTTATTATTTATGCTTATTGTTTACAGCCTAATGGACGGTCTTTCCTTGATGTATCTGAAGATGAAGTAATACAAACTGTCCGTAAAGACAATATAAAGCAGCCTGTGGACACTGAAAAGAAGAACGAAAAGGTCAGTTATGGATACAAAGCAACAGTGTTGAAGTTTGATGTATGTTATTTCAATATTTAATAACTCTATTTGTGACTTGAAATCTTGTTACTTACATGAATGAAGAGGTGCATTTCGTACTGTGAAGAGTACTAATCTAATTTGGAGTTGGAAAGAGCTAAAGTAGTATTTTCTTAACTTCTGAGACATGCCTTTTCACAGAATGTTTGTCAAGCAAACTCCACTGCCAGCCCCCCCCAAACACTGATATCTCTGTTCATCATGTGACAGTGTTAAGTCTACAGAAATAAAGTTTGTGTTTCATCTTTGATGGCTTCTATGGGGATGCAGCATAATGATAGTATTGTTAAGTGCCTTGTAAATGGTCTACCAGTTGGGGGACTACTAATCAAAGGATTAAGAGCATGTGCCTGCTTATTTCTTTTGCCTGATGTATCCATTCGTAATTAGAGTTCTTGATTTTTGATGACACGTGAGCTTTTTGTTATGCAAATTAAACAGCTGCATTAAAAATACCTTTTTAAACACTGATCTGCAGTGTTATCTGAAAGGTAACCATACTAATAGCAGTGTTATTTTTTGAACTGTGAGGACTAGTCTTCTTGTCTTACCATATATGCTGTCGTTTATGGGCAACATGGATATACTTGATAGGCCGTTGATAATTTTTTTTTTGCTAACATTGTGCATGATGTTTTCCCACTGTCATTGTTTTCTGATTTATTTTCTTCAATAAAGTACTTTTGTTGTAACTCTATCTGAGGAAAAATAAATGTCAGAAACACTTTGCTCTGAGGGTGGTGAGACACTGGAACAGGTTGCCGAGGGAGGTTATGGATGCCCCATCCCTGGACATGTTCAAGGCCAGGCTGGACGGGGCTTTGAGCAACCTGGTCTGGTGGGAGGTGTCTGCCCATGGCACAGGGTTGGAAATGGATGATCTTTAAGGTTCCTTCCAACCTAAGCCATTTCATGATTATTGTCATTTCTTTAGCTCGTTCAAGCTTTAATAAATGTACTTGACTACCCTATAATAACTTACTTTGCCATTAGTATTTTGACTAAAAGACTGTATCCTTTTAGTTTGCTGTGCTGTTTTAAATGTTTTTGCAATTGGCAAATTGAGTGACTTTTCTGTGAAATAGGTTTGCCTTAAAGTTTCGTGCTATGTACCTCTTTCTCTTCCCCATGTTCTGCATATCAGATTGACTTTGCTGTGTTTTTTCCCAAGAACATAACACAATTTGAACCTGAATGAGTAACTCTATTTGCAGGTTTTCGAGTAGGTAAGGTGTTTAAATCCTAAACTCAGCTTCACCTTAAAGTTGCAAACATAGTGATCTGAATTTTAAAATGTAAAGTTGAAGCTGCAGCTCTAGGAAATGAGTACCACTAAGTGGATATGGATGATTATTCAAATTGTTCTTTCATATCACTTTGGAGGACCCTGGGCAAAACATGATTGCCTCAGGAGTAAATTGTTACCCTTCGATTAAAAGCATACTTAAGAACTTTCTTTGAACTACAAGTAACTATACAGGCTTCTAATTATTTAGTAAGGATTCTCAGGGCATCTGTTACATTTGTGACATTGTAAACGTGCTAAGGTTGTAAGAGGTCCGGTGTATATATCTTTGTGTACCATCTTTGGGATGGTTGGGACAATGACTGTGATTAAAGTTGTATGTGCATATATATATATGAGTACATATAATCTATGGCCTGAAGGGTGTGGTTATTTTTTGTGCTTCAACATAAGCTTTCTTTGAAAATCACGTATCCTCTGTGTTTCTGTATTTCTTGGCTGCTTCAGGGTTGTGAATTTCATGCATGTTTTTCTGCTTTGTGGGAGAGGAAACTTTGAGTAATGTCTGGACTGTGGCTGTTCATAGGGTTTATGATTCTGCAATTAGTGACTTGCCACAGTACAGGGGATTTTTTAGTGTTTAGTGTAAGGCACTGTTACCTAAGAAGTGACTCTGTGGATGAGACTGTGGGAAGTTAAAATGTCATACTCCATTCTGTTTGCAAGCACATAACTGCCTTGTCTTGAATCCTAGAAATAATTAGTCAACTAGGGATCAGAAACAAAGGTTTATTTTTCTATTGTTCTTACATGGGATACAATGCATCCTAAAGACTTAAAAAATTTTGGCAGGCCTGCAGTATTCCTCATGTGCTCTTTGGCTGTTGGCAGAGCCAACACTGGCATCTTTGTGTGTTGCAGAAGGTGACACTCTGAATGCATAGACTTCTGCAAAACAACTGGCTGGCTTGCTCTGGCTTTAACTTCTCTTGCTGTTACAGTCAGTTTGTTATTGAGACTGGTACAGTACAAAGTTTAGCAGGTGGTGAGTAAATTGCATTAAAAATGATGGTTCTGGTTGTTCAGAACAGGGTAACACAATTTAGGAAAGTAAACACATTTTCAAGATTTGCATTCTTGATCTTTTTAAAAACAGTGTTTGTTAATCTTCTTTTTCAGGTGTTAAACCTTTATGTTTTCATGAAAAGTGTAAAATTTGATGTCTGTACTTCCATAGGAGCTAGTCATTTAGGGAAACTGAAGTTACAATTTGGAAGAGTAGTCATCTTGAACTGTTATCTGGGCTCCTGAAGTAATTTCAAGCGTTCTCTTAGTGCCAGAGGGAAGTTGGGTAGTTACGGCTTTGTGGATGGAAACTTTAAGATCCCAAGTTCCAGTCTCAGTGTGTTGCTGTGCCCCCTGCCTATCTCTCTGCTGGCTAGCAACGGCAGGAGTCTGGGGGCAGCATTCCCCGTGGGTCCGTGGAAGGAAGGGGGGTCTGCAGCAGCTCACCGGGGCTTCTACAGTGTCTCTGGGCTACACCTTGCCAGGCAGCAGCAAGCCGTAAGAGAAACACAGCATCTCCTTGATGGTGAAGTCAGGAGGGGTTTATTTTTCAGGTCCAGCGCCGGCAAGGGGGAGGAAGGGGGGAAAAGGAGAGGGAAGGGGAAGGGGGAAAGGGGAAAAGATCCAAGCGGAAAGAGAGCCTCGTGCCTACGAGCATTCCCTTATCACAGTTTCGAAGGGCCCGCGGGCCCAAGGCTTGAACCAATGAAAAGCTCACAGAGGAGGGATCAAAGGCAGGGCTACACCTTAGGAATACCCCATACATTTCGGAAGGGGGAAACAGAACAAACCATTCAAAGAAAAATAAATAACCACATCAGTGTAGCAGCAAATGGGAGACAGAGGTACAAACTTGCTAATCCTTCCTCTGTTTGAGCTTCAAGAGGCAATTTAAACTCATTTTAATGCTAATTTTCACTTTCCTTTTTAATTCTTTCCTTAGAAGTTGCCCTAGCAAGTAATTTGACTTGTTCACATTTTTAGAACCAATTCTTCTAAGGTTGCTTTTGAAACAAGCCCTTCTCTCTTGGAGACTTTTCAGAAGTTAGTTAGCTGATATGTGGGTAAAGGTAGTCTGCTGAGCAAATGAGAATTCAGTTTGCATGCATCTGTAATTTGGGTCCCCTAGTACATTAAACCATGAGTTAACTGTTCAGATCAGTTCCCTAAATGTTATAGGTGTGATGATGCAGCATTGCATATAAGCAGTGAATTTTTTATCATCTCTGCTGCACTAACAAGCTATACCTGTATTGAAGCTACAGATTACTTTTGGGGCATGGTAACTCAATGGCATGTGAGCTGCATGCCATTGTGGGGGCCCGTAGAATATCTGCAGCAGCTGTGGTAATAATCTAGCTGTTACCAATTCTGAATTCTAGAGAGATTGTGAGATGCTTCTTGGACATTTAAGACTACAAAACCAAATAGTGAGAATTCAGGTATGCAGCTGGCAATTACTAGTCTGACTCTGGCAGATGTATTCCAGAAAGACATCCAGCATTCTTAGAATATTTCAGAGATGGTGAATAAGTGAATAGTTCCCCTTAAAACATCTGAGTGGATAACCATATTTCTTTTAAAAATCTTGCTGGTTTTCATTCATGTTTTTCTGGTAGTTCTTATACCTTTCTTTACTAGGTTGAAAAGCTGTTCAGTACTGTATTTGCTTTCTAATAAGGTAGTCAAGTCAATTTGCCATCACTTTAGCTTGTCAAAAGATTAAACTCCAAGGTTTTCTGTGGTATATTCTCTCCCAGTATCTTGGGGTTTTTTTCTGAATACTATCTTTTCAACACTCTATAATTGCTGCCTGGTGCACCAAAACTATTTGCAGTAGTCATGTCTGTTCCTATTTGTTTAGCTTAGCGCTTATGTCCAAGAAGTCATAACTAATGAAACCTTGGGGAAAAAAGAGTTTTTAATGTAGGGGGTCTAACCACTGCTTATGTTTTGAAGTAATTTCCAAGCTGGAATTTTTTTACCTTTTTTTTTAAAGGAGTTACTGGCATTATTTATTTCTCCATGTGTAACTTTATATTTCTGCACAAAACAAATTTTGACAGAGTGGGATCTGCCTGCTAAAACAGCTCATTACTCCTCTGTGGCTATGATGCTGCCAGCATAGCTGCTGCTACCTGGCTTTGTACTCTGTAGCATAAGTAATATTCCCCCCACCTGCCATTTCTGTGCTGCATAAATCTTTCACGGAGGGTTGTTCAGGAAAATGTGTTTTAAATTTATTCCTGTATTTGGGGGGGGTGGGGGAGGGAATTCTGAATCACTATGGCACATGATCAGCAAGTAATTATTAATATAATATTTTCTTTTTATTCTAGTCAAAGAAAAAAAAGAAATCAAAGGGAGATTCCAAAACGGTTCAGGATACGTCTCGTCTAGATGGAAAGGAAGTTGATGAAGGTACTAAACACAAACATTCACAAAATGCAAACATTTTGGCTTACATGCTGTTTAAGATTTACTTGTGTTTGATTCATAAAGAAACATAAGAAAGTCCTAACTCCACAGCCACATTATATCTGGAAATCTGATCTTTGAAACAATAGTATTCAGTAACTTCAACTGATATTTTTGAAAGTAATCTTATAAAAACTGAGAAGTTCTGGATAGTAGGGTGCTCATATTATTCATGTTTTGCTCTGTGAAGCCAAGTATTATCACAGAGGAACTTAACCTTTGGCCATTTGTTCGTGTTTTCAAACTAATGTTGAAGCTGACTGGTTAAACTGCGCTCAGACTTCTGTTTGATATGATACAAGCTATAAACCTTTCCTTCCTCTCTGACTTAGTTATGTTTTCGTTTGGGTGATGTTTTAGGAGCCTGGGAAACAAAAATCAGTAACAGAGAAAAGCGTCAGCAGCGTAAGCGAGACAAGGTGCTGAATGACTGTGGCTCAGGAGAAGCAAATCTCCAGAGTGTAGAAAACACAGTTACTGTATCCATTGAACAGCTGATGCCTACACCATCGCTTCCAGTTGGTCTCAGAAAAAATAAAGGTATGATGCTTGATAGGTCTGTGAATGTGTCATAGAAAGATAACTTTACTGAAATGCTTAAATAGTGACTCTGTTTTGGATGTATGATAGGTATATTTGGAGGTGAAACTTGAGGAAATTATTTCAAGCTGTGAAAAGTACTTTCTCATTGTGCAAAACTCCCCCCATTTTTAGCCATATTTTTGGGGAAGCTCAAGAGGATGTTTTGGAGTTGATGGCTAAGGCACCGGCCTCCATCTGCACTGGTTGTTCCGCAGCTGCGTAGGCATGTCCCTGTTCCTTCACTTGTGTTCTGTGACTCCGACCTTTGTTTCCAGAAACTTCAAAGGCATCCTCAGCACTGCTGCAGGCTGCACCAACTCCTTAACTTTTTGAGTGCTTCCTTGTGGGAAGGTTATGCCCCTGAAGTTCTCTTTAAGTATCATTCACTGCTTAACATGTAGGTGTTATTTTCCAATGTAGATTTAGTATTATCCTGTACTAAAGCTGTTCATAATGCTAAGGCACACGTGGCTGAGATTTAGTAGTCAATTACTGTAGCTGAAGATTCAATAGATATGGCTGCTGCTGTTACAGAAAAGAAAGATTGCATGGGCTGGTTTAAAGTGTGTGTAGGCACAGGAATTCATATTTGGGTAAAACTGAGAAATAGGTGCTTTAATTAAATGAAACTTGATGTTCTGGCAAAGTGACAAAAAGACTGAGTCTAACAACTGTCTGGTACCTTGAAACAGTTTATTGAAATTTGTATGCCTCACCCTCCTGTTGTATTGACACTCACTTGCACCTTGACTGAGTGCATCATTCTTGCCTAGAGGACTACATCAGTTGTTTCCTGTTGCCTTTTTTTCCCCCATCCATTTACACAGAACTTCAAGAAATGCTAGTTCCAACTGTCTCTATACACTGTTGCTAACCATAACTTACTGTAACCTCTCTAGTCAGAACCCTTTATGAGTCATACTTTTTTTGTATCTTGTGTGTCACCTTGTACAAGAGTAATCCAAACAGAATTCAACTGTATAGTGTTCTCATGGTAAGGTAGAAGTTAGAAATAGTTACAGGTCGGAAATATTTGGAGCCACTCTTTGCTTGTAAATAAAAACCTGTGGTTTAGATTTCTGCTCTTCATTCATTGGGAGAGTGGCTAAAGTTCTTTGGTATATGGGTCTTAAGTCACTTTGAGTTCATTCTGCCTGCAGCATAAACACAAATAATAAAAAATAGAGCATTTAAATTTTATTCTTAAGTGTTCTGGATTGTGTGAGGTACTAATATATTCTTTTCTTAAAATATCAGTATGGAATTGTTGGAAGATTTTTACAGGTGTTGCTGTTTGAAAAGGCTTCATCTAGCTTTGTTTCCTCTTACTTCTTAATCAGGTGATGCACTTTTGAATGCACAGATTAACAGCTCTAAACCTGCAAAGGGGGAGTCATCAATTCCACAAGGTAAAATGTTTTCATTATTGGAAATCGTAAGTAACTAGAGAAGTATTTTGCAGAAGTGAAAACAGCAACTGTCAGTGCAGGATTTTGAGCAGTTACTGACGTGGAACTTTAGTATACATCTGGCTCTTTTGGCTAGGCAAATGTTATATTTCTAAGTTGCACTTATTTCTTAAGTTGAAAAGTCTCTGTTACACATAGAAATACGATTCAGTATCTAGAATTTTCAGACAGATTACCTATTATAAAAAATTTCATGTACTGAACAGTAACACTTATTTTTAAGCTCTGCTGAAAAAATCTTTATGCTAGCTTTTCAAACTTACTTATTTGTGTTAATGAATTACTTGCTCAAAGGAAACCATGGTATAGATAACTGCAAAGAGCTCACAAGTTCTGATTATTGTTTACAGTTGTTTCAGGTTGTATACACAGGTTACTCAGTTCTTTACATACTCCTTGGAGATGCATAGATACATTTGTTTTGAAAGTTCTTAAATGTAAATTCATGTTTGTAAAAGAATATACTTGACATGTTATACACATAACTGAAAATACTTTGCTAGTGAATCTTAGCAGTTTTCTAACAACAGATACTGCTATAATAATGCTTGGAGTTAATCCGTTTGACATAATGAAATCAAGATGGTTGTTTCTTACATACAGCCAACATTAGTTGTGTTGCTTTAATGAAAAGTAGCTAGTGTAAATAAGCAAGTCAACAAATGAGTTATTAAAAGCACACAGATCCAGAAAGTGAATCCCTTTCTGCTTGTTTTTGAGTGTTAACTTCACATGCAGAGTTCGTGTACCATGGCACAGAAGGAGGGAGCTGTATTCTTCAGAGATGCCTAATGGGAGGACAGGCAGTGATAATCAAGTTTGAGTAAGGGGAAATTCTGGCAGGTCCTGAGGAAAAAAGTTCTTCATGAGATAGTTCAAAGCATCTCTGGGCAATCAGGCTTTATGGTTTCCAGAACTTCAATAATGTTGTATAATTTTGAAGTTAACTGTGCATTCAACAGAAGGTGGGACTAGGTGACTTCGAGAGATGCTTTTCAATCTTAAGTTTTCTGTCATTCAGTGAAAACTTGCTGGTCATTTAGAAGTTAAAGTTTTTGGCAGGAGAGCAGTATAATAAGCAGAGAATAATCAAGCTCCTGCTTTAGGACCTCAGCTGCCTTTTTGCAAAGTTGCAAAAAGACGTTTCTACTAACTGCAGTTTGGTTTCTGTCTCTTCAGTATTCTTTTGTTGCCTTTCCCTAAGACTTCCTATGACGCTAGGAGGAAGTTGACTGATAGGAGCAATTCTAGTGCTGTAGAGAAAGAGCAGTGTTTTTTGTACAGCAATGGTGACCTTACAGATGTCTGTGTTTGGAATTGATTTGTCTGAGAAAATCTAGGCATATCTCACCTAATTAATTCTATATCAGTGAGGCCAGCTTGAACTGGGCATTTTCACACTGAGTTACAAGTTCATTTGAAAAATAAAATGTTTGGTCTGTAGTTTTTGTTGGCATACGATACTGACTTGTGTGTGAGGGTTTGGCTTACTGCTTAAGTGTTACACTTGTAATATGCAAATATTTCTTAACTGCTTGTAAAAGAGCAGTTTTTCTGGTTTTTCCACTGCATATATAAAAAGAGAAAGGGGATTTGATACACAAAGCACTTTGCGAAAGGTTTGTGATATATAGGAAGTGAGGCTGGGTGCATTAGCCCTTATATTTTATAGGGGCATAAATTTTAAAAATTTCTATTATGATCTGCTGTACTGCTGACTTCGCAAAGTATACATTAAACTTGCAGCGGCTAGTAATTTCTCATCAGGGCAACATGTAACAAAGACTCTTGCAGTGTTTTGGTCTTTTACCTTCGCGTAACGTAAAATATGTTACAAATTGAGTGTTACTATGACTTTTATCTCTTACTGCAAGGGACTCTATGGTCAGTGTGATAGCTATGCTCTTTGTAAATCCTGTGTAGTGTTCGGAAAGTATTTTCTAATAGTTGGTAGTTTTGTCTAGATCCTGCCTGGAGAACTGCTGGATGCAGTTATGAAACAAAATATTCTCCATTTAGTGCTTGTGCTTTTCCGCAAGTCGTCACCATCCTCTGTAAGAGAAATTAGCTGACAGTGTTGAAAGCACCTTCCCCACCCTTTTTTTATTCTAGAGGCACCAGTTCACCAGTTCATCAGCCCTATGAAGAAAGGGATGAGGAAAGAGAGTGCAGTTGGTGCTATTTTTTCCTCACTCTTCAAGTTAGTAGACAGATGGTGCATATCATCTGAACTGGAAAATCAGCTGAGACGGAGCAGCAGCCCTGTCTGTATCACACTGGTGTAGCAAAGCTGCTGTTCATTTGGTGGATTTTTATTAAGTGAACGTGCATGTAAGTGATATTTTAATTCTTCATCCAGTTCTTATTTTAAATAATCCTTTCATTATTTTTGTATTTAAGTTTCTCCAGGATTGAGTGAAAGCCATACAGTGAATGGAGGAAGCTGGAATGAGAAGTCTGTAAAAATCGCCTCACAGATTGGTGTAGGGGAGGAGAAATGGACATCTGTTCCTTCAACTGCATCTGGGAAGAGGAAGACTGAGACATTGGCTTGGGGCCAAGACGCTGGAGATGCTAATGGAAATGGAAAGGACTGGGGTGTAACCCTGGTGGGCAGGCCCTGGAAAGAGCGTTCTTTGTTCACTCCTATTGGTAAGCTATTTCCAAGAACTTGCTTCACATAAGCATTTTTACATAAATGTATTTTTTAGTAGTGGATCTCTGAAATATTTTTAGGTTTATATATTAAAAAAATCTTGATGTGGTCTAGTGAAATTTTAAATGAATTTCTGTTTACTGTAAGTTCTGAGATGGCTTAGCATCCAAGTCTCCGTGTACAGTTAAACTGGGTCTTCTGAGTTTGTCTGACATAAAATTATTTCTGTGAAGGAATGCAGTGTTGTGTATCACTTTCATAAAGTTCTGAAGATGATTACTAAGCCATTTTGAAGTATAACTTCTTTTAAATAACGTCTTAAAACCTGGGTTGTAAGTCTATTCTATTGATCCAACATGATCAAATCAACCATGTTCGGTTTTGGCAGGCATTTTTTAGGCCCCAGGCATAAAGATTGTTCAACTCTTGTGACATTTAGTGTTGCACTGTTTTTCTCAGAAACTGTCTTTTAGTATTCAGTACAGTTTTCTGCCTCTCTATCACTTGTGCTGCCCATAGTGATAATGGAGAAGAGATTTCTTGATTTCTTTCTGGGCAATAATCATCAGCTTATTAGTAAATGCTGTAACATGCCCCTTCCCACTGTTCGGTCTAAGTAATCCTTATCTCTTGTGGAAGGCAGTCTTCCTTTGTAGTCAGCAGTGTTACTTTGGTCTTGTTGTGTCTTAACCCCAGCCAGCAGCCAAGCCCCTCACAGCCACTCACTCTCCCACCAGCAGGATGGGGGAGACAATCGGAAGAATAAAAGCTGGAAAACTCATGGGTTGACATAAGGACAGTTTATTAGGGAAAGGAAAAGCCATGCATGCAAGGAAATAATTCTCTGCTTCCCATGGGCAGGCAGGTGCTCTGCCGTCTCCAGGAGAGTAGGGCTCCATCACATGTAACGGTGACTTGTGAAGACAAACACCATAACTCCAAATGTCTCTCCCTCTCCTTCTTCCCCCACTTTATATACAGAGTATGATGCCACATGGTAGGGACTATTCCTTTGGCCAGTTGGGGTCAGCTGTCCAGACTGTCTCTTTCCAACTTCTTGTTGGGAAGACAAGCCCCAGCCACCTTGCTGCCACTGATACAAGAAGTGGAAAAGGCCTTGACTCTCTGTGAGCACTGCTCAGCAATAACAAAAACATCCCTGTATTATCAACCCTGCTTTCAGCATAAATCCAAAACACAACCCTACCCCAGCCATAATCTGCACAAGTCTAGACCTTTTTTTATTTCTCTGGCGCATCTCGAAGTGGAGTTCCTGAGGCTAGACCTGATACACCCTTGGAAGCTTTACTGTTGCCAAGTAGAAGCAAAGGGCTTTTTTGATGTTCTGACTGGATGTGTTCTGCTATATATTCTAATAAGGCAGTTCTTAGTGACTGTGACCAGCTTTTTTTGGTTTTGTTACTGAAGATACATCATGTCTGACCAGGCTGCTTTGCTCTTGTAAAATGACTAATATTGGGGTGAAGGAGAGCAGTGAAAAGTCTTTCATGATGACTTGACTAATACTTTCAACACTCTCTCACAGTGTTGTTGTATCCAAACTACAGCAGTTGAAAAACTGGTCAGGCCCAAGGTAATGGTTAGTAAGTCCTACTCTCCCTGGACGCTGGTATCAAGGAGCGTATCAGAGGGCTGTAATTAGAACTGTCCTGTTTATCATCTTTGTAAGTGACTTGGGGGAGGCAACCATGTCATTCACATCCCATGTCCAGATTACACCAAACTTAAATGTGGAGGCAGGAGTCAGTTGAAACAGTCCAGGTCAGGGATCCCTTCCAGAAGGACCTGAACCTGATGGGAGTAATGGGCCAACAGGAACCGGAGGAAGTTCAGTGAGGATAAATGTGAAGTGCTGAATCTGGGTTGGAAGCAACCCTGCCTGGATACTGACTGCCTGGATTGCAGCTTTGTGGGTCAGGGGTCTTGGTGGGCACCAAGTTGGACATGAGCCAGCCATGGGTCCTAGCAGCAAAGGACACCAATAGTATGCTGGGATGCATTAACACAGGAGTCAGTAAATTGTGGGGTAGTGATTGTCTACTTTCTGGACAACATCTGGAATATCTGTCCAGTTTTTAGCCCCTTCTCCCCCAGTTAAGTAAATGTAATTCTAAATAAAACCCACTACTAGTTTTTACTGGCTATTTCTGCTTCTTTTCTGCCCTACATTTAACAGTCAAGTATGTCTTCATTCTTAAGCAGTTATCTCCTGTTTGTCAAAAATTGTTCCGAATTTCGTGATTCCATTTTTTAACATGTGTATATAATTTGCTCCAAGCTATGTTCCATCTACGTGTGTACTTTTCAAAACTTAATGACTGCAATAATGGGAAGAATAATAGTATGAGGCTCAAAAAACAATTAACTTTTTTTTGTGAGAAGCTTATGTATAGAAAAGGCTGTAAAGGGAAGATGATCTTGGAAAGCTTGAAAATTGTTTCACGCTGTGTGTTCATAAAGTCACATCTCTATCAGCACTGATTAATGCCCTCAGTTGTGTGAAATGTCATCATCGATGGACTAGCCACTGTTTTTCTGATCTGATTCATAATTAAATAGCTAAATTTTCAACATTGCCAGCAGTGTGTGAAGTAATTTTTTTTTCCTCCCCTTCCCCCACAGCTGCTTGGAATGTGGATGCAAGGATTAATACCTCTGAACAGAATTCTACTTCTTTCTCCTCATTTGGATTAACTCCTGGAGTTTCTGGTATGTGTGCCTTTCCAAAGATTTTTCCACTCTCTTCTACTCCACCAGGTAGAATAGAGTTTGCCAAGTGTTACTAATATGCGTTTTCTCACTTTTCTTTGAAAATAGTGCTGTAAAGAGGTGGTTACACTGAAATTATGCAGCCAAATAGTTGTTTTAAGTTGATAATGAAAAACTAGAGCAATCACAGAATATTAATAAGAAGGTTGGAACTAGAGGGGGTTGAAATGAGATGATCTTTAAGGTATGTTCTAACCCAAATCATTCTATGATTCTGTGATTTCTTATTTAGCTTTCCTGCTTGTGTGTTAAGTCTAAATAATGGGCATAAGTGATGGCTCAGCATTGTGATGTCTCAAGTTAGAGATCTGAAGATTTCTTTGTAGGAAAGCCCATTTACCCCAGTCTTCTGGGAGGTTGTTTATTTTATCAGTGAGTTTTTCCCCATCACGGAACTGAATCACTACTTTGAAAATATGTTCCATAGGCAGGATTTGAAGTCTTGAGTCTTTTTTCTGTATGACAAATGGAAATGCTGAGCTCTGGGGTTTTCTTTTTTGAAGGATGAAATTGCTATAGAGTACAAACCTGGCTTTATAATAAATCCTGTGTGTTTAGCAACTAATGTAAGTCATACAATGATTTATTATACACTAAAAGGATCATATGTCAGGTTTTCTGCTCTTGCTTGCATACGCCATGAGCTTGGCATGTCAGTTTTCTTTTCGGAAGTAGCTGGCCAAGTGCTTATGCACTTAGGCTATATTTGCTTGTATTGCAGTTTACAGGCTTTTAACTGTTTGTCACTACACTGTTGAACTTAGGCTCAGTGTCCAGCATCTTAATTGTACAGAGGGTTTTAATTTAAAAAAAAAAAATCCCAAGCAGCCACCTGAATCCAAGTTCAGTCTCTAAGCTAAAACTTATGAAAGTTTATTAAATAATGGCAGACTAAGCTAAGATTCAGCTGTAATACCAGCATTTCAACTTCAAGAGAAATATGAAAAAGTGAAGTGTATTAGTTGTCTTTGATGCACCTTAGCAAACAATGTTGTAATGCAAAGTGACCGCAAAAGAAATGAGAACATGTCCATGTTTCTGTCATCTGAGGTATCTTTTGCAGAGGTGTATGTAAAATAGAGACCCAGGTCCTATTCAAACTGAATTTCTCAAGTCTCATCATACAGAAATATATTAATTTATTTCATGCTTACAATTAAGTTTTTGTTTTACTTTTTTATGAAATGGTTTTGTTGTTTATTTTTCTGAAAACAATTATGTTAGATGTGCAACACCTTGTGTTATCATGACTGGTATTGGCCTTACTATTGTTCATCCTGCTGCTTTTATGTTCTTGAAACCTTTTGCTTTAAATGATAATTGGATTCTTAGTAAAGTATAATTTAATTGTTTGATCTGCAGTGTAATTAATGAGGTGATCTTTTCTTTTAAGCTTCTCCCTGTAAGAGATCTTATTAATACAGGGTAACAATTTTATTACCCATAAAATTTCATTGTGTTTTTCAATTTGAGGAGACTGCTTTTACTCACCCTTCTTACCTCTTTTTCTGTTCTTCTCATGACTTTATTTCAAAACTCATGACTTTCTTCTTCAGCTTCCTTGTTTTCTGAATATACCTCATGCACAAGAGCCTACTAGTTTTCCTGTCCTCCCTTAGAATCTGACATTTTTCTTTGAGGCTTTTGTCCTCCTTTCCTATTTTGATTGGACTCCTTTTCCCAAGAAAACTTCAGGAAGCTTGCTAACTTACAAGTACAATTTTATTTATTCCCTTTCAGGATCCAATAGTGAATCGGTTTCTCAGGCTGGTACTTCTGATTTTCAGTGGGATTTAAGTCATGCTCAACCCCCTGTTGATGACGAATGGTCTGGGTTAAGTATGTTCCTCTAAAATGTTCATTAGCAACGTGTTGTTAATTACTGTTAAAGTGTAGTTATTTATATTAGCTACTTGTATTAGACAGTGGTGGGTATGTGAGGAAAAACCTATAATGTTTGACTTCTGTAAAGTTAATGGGCAGTTTGAAGGAATTGGAAGTATTTTGACAAATTCTGATAGAAAATGCTTAATTTTTAGGAAAAAATATTTGGATATTCAAACTCAGAAGTGCGAGAGCTTGTGCATTTTAAGGTAGTTCTGGCTTTTGCTAGAAAAATCTTTGTAATGAAACAGTCTTGCTGCAAATTACAATAAAAATCTACTGCAAGTCTGCAAAATAGGTATTTAGTAAATAGAATTTGAGTCAGTTTGACTCTACATGTTTGTACCTTACTGAAAACTTAAGGTGAACATATATATATACAGGATAGAAATAACTGAAATTTCTTGGAAGTTGTAGTAAAGTTGCTGTTTACTTCCCACTTTCTCCTCCCTGTTCATGAAAAAGCATAGTGCATCTCCTTAGGGCATTGACCTGAAAAATTGTTCCAGAAGTTGACAAAAGCAGGCCATACGTGTTACCTTCTCTCTAAGAAAAATTTCTTGCAGTTAAATTACTGCAAAAGTGGAAGAGATTGATGTAGTCCTTGACTCCACCACTGTTGGCATGACTGCTCTGATACCAGATAATTTTGAAACTTATCTTTTGCGTTTTATCTGGTTTAAGGATAAAGGAAGAACATTTCAGTTAACCATTTGAAAGTCATTGGTTTGACATTTTGTCAAAAGCATAATTGAGTCACATATCTGAGCATAGAATGTTTATGGCTGTAGCATCTGTTAATAGAATTTCATCATAGTTGTCAAATAATTGAAGAGTACACTAACAGAAGTGGGCAAATGCAAGTTTAGGCCAATGAGATACACAGATACACCTTACTGCTTTATCAGGATCAGAACAAGGAAATTAACTGTATGTACAAATACTACTAGTTTTTATTATTACTAAGAATGGATTTTTTTTCTTAAGCAGCTAGTGAGAGAGCAGTAAATAAACTGAAAAGTGTTATGTTGAGTAATATTTTTTTTTT
>WEIT01033044.1:148966-169217 GCA_013389985.1 Dryoscopus gambensis | reverse complement strand
TTTTCTAGAATGTTTCTAGACTTTTAAGCATTTGTGTTCATAAAGTGTACACTTTGATGCATATGTTATGCTGTGTATGTCACAGCACCATCCCTGGAGTCACACTCCTCAGCACATGTACAGATATATCCCATTAGGGGTTGGGTGTTCTGTTTATGTCCGTGCTTGTTTCAAAATCAGGGAGGAGCTGTCTCTTCCTTTTCTAGATACTTCTGTCCTTAGGGTGAGGCCATCACCTCCGGGAGACTTTGTGCCCTTGTGTTTAGCAAAACACAGAAGGAAGCCCTTTCTGGCTTCGTGCTCGTATCCTGGATCAGAATTGTTTGGGTTTTTTCCAATAAGTTTGCTCTCTTCACAGTTTCCCTTCCCCAGAGTGGTGTTGCAAACAGCTTCTCTGCCCGGTTCTCTCTCCAGCTTCCTGACATTTACTCCTCAATCAGCTCTTCCCATTAGTGGCACCAGATTTCCACCTGGCTCTTTGTCTTCCTCCTTGCAATATCCTACCCTTATTCTGGATGCTTCAGCTTACAGGCTAATGACCAATTTCTTTCGAGCTGTTTATTTCCTTGTTCTCATTTTCATTTAATCTACAGCCCTACCACAAAACTTCTCTGTACCAAAATAGCTTTTCTTTACTATTTTATTGAGCACTCTCCTTCTTTTCAGGCATGCTGTTGTTCCTTCTTTTCCACAGATCTCTTATTCAACGCTGCCATCAGCTTTTGCCTGCATGTGGCACCCAACATTTTTTGGACTTGTTTTAAAATTCTCTCAAATCTGTGTTTCCTTCTTATTCTTCCCTTGGTTCCATTTATTTTTGGATCACTAGATAATATCTTGTCGCTTTCTTCTGGGAAACAACCTGACAAAATGAGGTGTTTATCTGTGCCTTCCTGTTGGTTTGACATTCTTTCTCCATCACAAAGCTCCTTCGTTACAAAGAAGCACAAGCTTCTCATCTACTTCCTCATCTACCTGTTCTGCTTGTCCCATCACATTTCCTTATATGTCTTGCCCTGTTTTTCTCTTTCCTTTCATTTCTCTTGACAATAAAAACATGATTAAGCCTTAAGCCTCTCAACCTGTAAAATCACCAAACTCCCAAAAACTCTGCTTCTGTTCTTTGTTTTCTGTTGGTTTATGCAATATTCTAATTAAGGTTGTCTGGAGCTCTCTTCCTCTCAATCTTACCCCACTCCAGCTTCTGAGCTCAGCTAAAACTATTGTTTCCAAACTTTTAATCACACCTTTTTAGTTTGAAGCCATTCTCATCTTACCTGAGCCATCAGATGCTGTCAACAGTCAGCCATGCTCGGGGGTTTTTTTTGAAATCTTGTCATTTCTTGTGTCTTATTTCATCCTACTGTGGAATGAACCTGCATCTGTCTTCCATTTCCCTTACTGTGTTTTGTTCTTTATGAGCATTTTTATTTCATAAAAAGGGCTCCTATTTTTGTAATAACACAAATAATAAAATTTTATTGCTTCACCCAAAGAAGCCAGTAAAGTTGAGGTGAGAAAGGAAATTTGAGAACATCGACCAAAAATACTTTCTAGAACTAAAGTGGGTCAAATTAAGCATGGTACTAGCATCAACAACTTTAGGACATTATCTAAAAGTGTAAAGCTAAGTAACATTTGCAAGTAGTAAGTAGCCTATAGAGTACTGTAAATTAGGCATAGGTGTAGGGTAATAATCACACCTACCTGGGGGCACTGGGAATATTTTATCCAGTACTTACAGTGCTACATTATCTTCTTATTATACCAATGATGTTTCACCACATAAGCAAACACGGGAGAGAAAAATAAAGCACAATATTTCATCTTGCAGTGTATTCTACTGGAAGTAATTCCAAATAATTATGTTACATTTTTCAGTAACTTCTTAAAAAAAAAAAAAAACAAAAACAAACAAACAAAAAAATTCACTTGCGTCAAGGTCAATAAGCAGAAATCCAAGATATTCTAAACTGTGTGGAGTCTGTGGATATTTTCCAACAATACCTTTGGGAATTGTTCACTGAAACCCAGAGTACATCTTTGCAAAGCTGCCTGGGAATATCAGACAATCTGTACACAGCAGCATCTCCCTGGGCAAGCAAAATGTTTCTACACCACTCCATGACGTGAGAGGGATGAAATGGCTGCTAAGCCACCAGCTTCTGCTGTGGAGGAGATTAATTTGTTTTAATGAGAGCAACATGCTGCAATTCTATGGATTTCAGTGAAACAGCATTAGAGCAGAGTTGCAATTTGTAGCTGATCAATGCCAGAATCTGCTGGCACAGCAGCCAGTGGAGTGACTGTCTCATCTCGTGCATTGGCACAGGGAGCTTGTAGGTGACCACAGTTTGAATACATTCAGGTTCAGGATAAGAGTTTGAAAGTAGCATTTCCTGAACCTACAGCTGGAAATTGGCTCTAGTCTTTAAAAGTTATAATTAAAACTGCCATCGTGAGTAGAAGAAGCTGCTGCATGGGAGTTTTGTAAGCAGAATGACCCAGAATAAACATCAAGAAAGACTGGTTAATTTTGTACCAGATATTAGTGTAAAAATATTTTTAAAATTAATGCCATTTACAAGAAAAACAGATACTGGATCATTACGCTGTTGCATATTCCAAATATTCTGGGTTTTGTTTGGACTTTTACATGATTTGGTCTTTGAGTACAGTAAACTTTGTTCTTGAGCACTGAGAAAAAGTGTTCTGTCCTTAGTCTCTAATAAATGAGAGTAAAACTTCGAAGTAAATTCAGGGCTCATCAGAGATTCTCTGCAGTAGGAATTAGCATATGAGACTTTATATAAAGTTAGAAAAGGAAAACAGCTATGCAACGCATATTCATAAAGCTATATCCATAAAGCTCACTCCAAAGTGTAGGATTATTGCATTACAGTAGTCAACTTTTCAATGAAAATGCCCTTAAACATAAAATAATTATGTCTCCAATCTTGATTATTGTTGTTCACATATGATTCAATAATATCTTACTCAGTCTAAGATTAAATTTAGGAATCTGTAATTTCAAATACTGTATTTTCCATGTGATCTTAGGTAGAAAATAGTTCATAATTTACTTTTTGTTTAGCTTTTAACAGAAATGAACCAATTGTCTTCCAATACTCAATTAGAAATGAAAACAGAAGAGCCCTTCTCCCAGAAAAAAACATAATTTGCAGTGATCTAGAAGAATAACAAGGACAATGAAGAAAAAACTCTTTTATTGTAAGGGCAACCACACTAAGCAGACTTACATTTTGTTGTTTCAAAACTATTCACTGAAGAAATGCCAAGTGGAACTGCTTTTGGGGCATGACAGAGAACGTGTGTGTGTGTGCCAAATAGATTTTAAATGCCTTATGGCACAAGGGGTGTGTTGAACAAACAATGTGCAGCCTTCACGAAGCACTCAGGGAAAGAACAGGCAGACTCGCGGGGCGGGGCTGGGCTTTGCTGCCCCGCAGGTTGCTGCTGCAGGTTCAGGAATCACTGGTGAAGTGCATTTGTAAAGTGCCCTTGGCTTCGTGGGTCCTTTTGTGCCCACAGAGAATTGTCACGGGCTGATGGCCCCAACACCTGGGTGTTTTAGGCTTTTTCTTCTCAAAAGTTCCGTCTCAGAGCCCAAGAAAAGATGGAGTTTGCGGGTTCAGACTTCGGCGTTGTTTATTCTTTCTTATCTCAGAGTCTGTTATCAGCAGCTGCCGCTTCACCGCCGCAGAGCTGCACACACTCAGAGAGTCCCGCCGAGCTGCCCCCGGCTGGGACGTCCCGCACCTTTTCTACCAGTACTCTGACCCAACCACCTTCCACAATGTATTTTTATTTATAATTCTATACCAATTAATTTTAAATATGTCGTATCTACCGTTACCAATCTTTTTGTGCCACCGTCACTGCAGAAGATGGAGGAGAGAGAGATAAAGAAGAAGGGACAAGGGATGAAGGGACACTGCCCTAATTCCTCCATCTTGACCTTCTCAGACTCCATTCTAAAAACCCAACTTCTACATTTTCACCCTATGACAAGCTAAACTCCGGTCTGTTTTGCACTCTCGTGGCTTGTAGTTCTTCTCATAATGTTGGTAATTTTTCCCATGGGCTGAGGTCAAAGACAGTATTATTTTGGGCTCTCTGCCAGGGTCTCAGACCCCCATGTTGGGGTCCTAGACCCGCCAGGGCAGCCGGAGGGATGCCCCGGACTCCAATAGAGAATTGCCCTGCGAGCCCAAGCCTGGCCCAGGTAATTCCAGAGCACAGGGATGCTCCTGGGGTCAGTGGGCTGTGAGGGAGCGGGGTTACACAAGCTGCCTGTCTGCGCCGTGATTCCGGATCTTTCCATCACACTGCAGCATAAAAACCCCAGCAGAGCCGCATCCTCTGCTGCTGTAAATTCCTCTGTCTGAAGGCTGTGTCAGCTCCGGATCTGCTGCCCGGATTTCGTGCGGAGATTTACACACAGCCAGAAGGTTTGCACTGCAACAGCGGCTCAGGCTTTATTTTATGCTGCTACTTGGGAGAATATGTAAATTGTAGAGGCACCAGACTTTTTTCTTCTTGCCTCCAGATGTACTATTTCAATTTAGATATTGCCAGTTTGTCTAAGCAAGTTTGGATTAGGTCAATACTTCATGTTATTCCTGCAGCATCCTAGTTTTCCTTAGAGTCTTTTCATTGAATAAATTGCACTTTAAGTCAATACTGAGCAAATCACTGTGTTCAGAGGCACTATTGCAGACAATGTGTCAAACAAGTGTCTCTTTAATTTGAGACTTTTTATGGGCAAGAATCAGCCAAAAAAATAAGCACTGGAAAAATGTGACGAAAAGAAATTTGTTCTTGAGATTATGTCAATATGCAAAACCCTGCTATGCCTTGGCATATATTCCAGATTCAGTACCTACCTACCAAAAAACCCTACACAACTTAAAGTGACAATTTTGGAGTGTTTAACAATTGTCACAGAAAAAGGGAAAATGTTAAGTTAAAAAGAGAAAAGAGAGTTCCATTTTTATTTTGTTACCATTCTGCATTATCAAACAGTTTCTCTATTTTTATTCTGGTATGTTTGCCCTATTATTGTGATAATGACATGAGGAAATTAGTCTGTCAATTCCTGCATTAAAAAAATTTATTATAAGGTAGAAAATAGTTCCATATCTATTTTGTGAGTCCATATGATAGTGCTGTCTCCTCATTAACTTTGCCCAAAACCTCGTTGTTATAAAACTTTCTGTAACTCTGGCGGAGTTGGAACTCTTGTAACTAAAATCCAGTGTGTAAAGGCAACTGCTGGAAGTTTCTCCCAGAAATGTTCTTCAGATCTTGTGTGATATTGTGAGAAAGGCCATGCTTGGTAATACGAGAAACCTGGAAAAGAGGATGTTCTGTTCTGAAGCCTGAAAGGGAAGGTCTTTGAGTCTTGCCATTGTCAGGAAACCATCTTGATGTTTTTCATTCGGACAAGTTCTTGGTTGTTGAATTACATTTCAGTTTGTTCAGTGTGATTAAATTTACCATAAGGCAAAAATTCGATATAGACCTGAGTCAGATACACCTGCTGTAAGCTGAGGCAGGAAATGGAGATAAAAGTCACACAGTAAGAGTTAACACAGACCATCTGAAGGAACAAAGGTAGGAGTAGCTCCAGCCAAGGGATTAAAAGAGATCAGCTCTTGGAAGAATCTCTAACCCCATCTGTGATGCTGTGATTAGGAGTAAACTCAAGTTTCAAACAAAGATACGTGTTACTCTCAATCTGCGATGAGCAAGGGGCCACTGGTGATTTAAAGCTGAGCTGCTGTTCCCTTGGAAAGAGTCGAGGCTGAGAAAACTGAAGGATGCTGCTGGTGCAGAGCTGAGGCTGGCAGCTGCTGCCGTGCCGAGCTCTCGCCCCGAAACCGGCGCTGGGGGTGGCCAAGGAATGGCAGCAAGATTCCCTGGCACTGCTACCAGCCACATGTCAGGGCACACTTCAGAGCTGACTGAGCAGCCACTTCAACACACTCTGGTTGGTTCCACTGGTGATGTTGTCACCCGTGTCATATGTTAGAACATCAAGCACTTATGTTATATAAAATAGATTTCTAATTCAGTAACAGGCCTCCGAGTCAACTGCTGTGCAAGGATTCGTGCTTCTCTGAAGTCTGGCCTGTGCTGACAGATATCTTTATAACGTGCGGCTGTCAACCTGTAATAATCAGAATATACACAAAAGTTATCCCTCAGCTTATGTGGCGCAGCAAAGTCAGTGTACAAGAAAATGTGATTACACTGTATGTGGTGACAGGATTGTGAAGTTATGAGGTAAATAATTGTAAGCAATTATTTTCCTCTGAGAAGACAGAGGGGCCAAGGAGGGAGACGTTAAAGACAGCTCAGCATTTGTTAAATATTTCCTCAGGTCTCAGTGGCTCAGGCAGAACTGGTTTTTCAGGTATTTCATAACAGCTGTCTCAAGGAAACTCGTCTGTCAGAAGTTTACTCACTTTGCACAGCTAAAAAATGAACTCTTTCCAACCTGTAGCAATTCGCTCAAAGAGTGTCACCAGGTGCTTTATCCACAGCCCCTTCAGGACGTGAGGGATTCTGTGGAATGATCAAAGCATCGTGCCAGGGCCTTTACTACCTAATGATTTTTGTTTCTATTTTTAACAAACCCTTTGTACCTTCCTCCTAAAATAGCAACAGGACTCTTAATAAAGGCAGCATTAAATCTCAGAAACAGCGTAAGTACTTTGCTCTTTCTGTATTCTGTGGCCTGTTATGCAAAAGAGGCTCAGTAGTAAATCAAAACTCTCCCTGTGGGGTGCACCACTCTTTCCTCCCTGGGGAGAAAGTTCAAATACTGCACAGGTGAAGGAGTCTCATTAAAACCATTTACCCCCCAATGCTCTGCCAGGTAAAACTGCCTAAGTGTCAAGGAGAAAGGACTTGTTTAGACTGCAGACAATAAAGCACTGCCAAAATTATATTCAGTTCAGGAAAAGAAACAAGAAACAAACAGTAAAAGAGGATGAAAAGTGCAGTTTATAGAAAATGCAATGACAAGTTGTTGCCTTTCAGTCTTTTCCTTTTTTTTTCTATTTGTACTTTTTCTTTTTTTTTTAATTCAATGGTTCTACATAACCTTTCTTATGAGGTCTTATGTGGAGAAATAGGGAATGCAGCTCAAGAGCTCTGTGACAGAGCTTAGAGATAGATGGTTCAAGAGCAAGTTCTGGCTTTCAGCACTCAACAGAAGCTACCAGTTGTTTTGGCACACTGAAGATAAAAAAGTCTGGACTATGCAGTTAGGAAATAATGCAAGTAACCGTTTTCTTCTGTGCGTCAGTAGGTAAAGCCAAATTTCTACTGTAGATCATAAGAGTTTATGGTGGTGGTGTGGTTCCAATCCATCAACAGGGGAAGAAATGAGCTATTTGTCATCCCCTCTTGCTCTTATTGCTGGTTTTAAGCAGTTCTGGACTACAGTGTGTTCAGTGAAAAGTACATTATCTATTTCTTGATATCTTCATGAAACAGTTACACTTTGGTAATTACACCTTTATAAAAGCAATGAATAATGAATTAGGATAGTGTGGTGAAAAACAGGAGGGGAGGACTTACAAGGTTGGGGGAAAAAATGCCAATCAAAAACCAAACCAAAGTCCTTCCAGAGAATAAATTTATTGACATTTTTGTGGGGAATGTCTTAAAATCTGTTCGGAGAGAATGTATTCTGATTTAGCAAATTTTGCTAGCTGTGACCAGTGGTTCTTGCCGTTTGTGTTGATCGATTTGAAGCCCTACCAGAAGAAAACAGAAGTCTATTTTTACTTCTTTCATTCTTTTTTCCAAAGAGAGAGAGAGAGAGGAAGCAGAAACTAGAGTATTCAAGTGGAGAAAGAATAAACACTTAAGATTCTAAGAAGGAACAATCTGAGACAAGTATGGGATGTCTCAAAAATATCTGTCACAGGTCTATTTAATACAATTAAATTGTCCCATTCCTCCTATTCTAAAAACAAAGAAGAGTTAGAAAAGCAATCTGAAAAGAAGGTTTAACGGGGAATATCAGCTTTGAACACAACAGGATGCCCTGTTAATAGCATGTATTTACATTCCAACAAATCAGTGTGCAGAAGTGCTAAAAATATGTGGGAGTTGGTTTGTCAAAATTTTGTATATTGATAAGATAAATGCAGAGATAATTTGGATAGTTAGAGTGCTAGAGGTGTGAGAAACTGAACCCCACCAGGACATGGAAACTCTGCCTGCCCCAGTGCTCAGTGTGCTGCCAGGATAACTTTACGCCCCAGGCTGTACACAAGGAATGTTTCTTTGCAGTTCTGCAAGTCCTTAGAATTCACTGGGAACCAGAGTGTCTGCTAAACTGTGTATCAAAAATCCATAGATACCTTCCTCTTTGGCAATCAATTGGTAAAAATGAGCTCTTAATGGTAGGTTATTTTGTGGGATGGAGACTTGCGGTATCATGACCTTGCTGCAGCAGGTACATCGTTCATGCCTGGATGGAGTTTCTGACAAAATCAGCATGTAATCATGAGCATTTGATCAAAAGTTCAGGGGGAGAAGATACAGTCACTCTGAGTTTGACAGGGTCACTTTGAAAATGCATTCAGTGTGCACCCTTGCATACCTGCTGAAGCAATGCAGTTCAATCAAAGGCATTTCGGAAAATGCCTCCATCACCGGATGCTTCATCTCTGGTAATATCTTTGGATCCCATTTCCTTGGAAAGTTAACAAGGCATATTCTAAGGATAGATGCCTTTAGCTAGGGTACATCCAATATTGTGCATACAATTTTTCATGAATATGAATGAGTGACTTCAAAATTAACATGTAAGTATGCATTTCTTCATTGGTGAGGACTACTATTACACTTTTTTCTGAATTCAGAATGTACTGAAAAGCAATGGCTCTAAGGCTGAAGTTAATAAAAAATACTCCACATATTTTGGCTATTTTGGTAACTTGTCACATTCTTCAGCTGATCAGATACTAATGAATGAACAAATGACTAAAAGCTGAAATGAAATTACATTATAATCCTGTCAAATTGCCAGTCTGCCTCCTCATGAGCTGAGTGAAGAAAGCAGCAGGATCTTGCCAAAAGCATCCAGCCTGGGATCTACTTGTTCTGGCTTCCCCCTTTAGGCATTCAGCAATGAGTTGTACCTGGTGGTTTGAATTTACTGCTGAAGGTGCCCCTGCTTCCAAAAACAAGCGAATTGATAATTATGTTCTTTTTCCTAAAAATGCCCACTCTTGCATGCATTGGTAGCTAAACTATAATATTGAGCCAAAAGTTATAGGTGCCTCAGGGAAGTCTCTTCCTTCTCTCACTTCATTCATGGTTAACGTGAAGGAACACAAGATTAATAATAAAACCCCAGAGAAAATTATACCTGCTGCTATCTGTATCCTCCATTCCTGCGGTCCCTGCTCGGGGCTTGAAGGACTCTCCAAGACCCACCAGCCCAGCATTAGCTTTTCAGAGCAAGTCACATTTCCCATGCAGACGAGTTGTGCGTGCAAAGCAAAGCTGCTGTTGGACACATCAGATTTATTGTGTTTACACAGAGTGTTTGCATGTCACACTCCCGCCAGCTCGAGCTGGGACATGCAGGCACCCAAACAGCCAAAACCACGATGACAGCTGCGGATTCGTATGCAGAAAACGCTTTAGAGCTGGGCCATGCTGACTGAACTGGAGACCAATACATATTTTAAGAGATTTTCCTTGCAGAGACAGAGAAAACAATGTTGGGAAGTTCTCACCTAGCAAAAGTGGAGTCTCAGGCACGAGCCAAGGAGAGGGGAGGTGTAGGCCCAAAGTGTTTGCTGCTGACTGTGGCTCCCTGATATGTTTATCACGTCATCACTCCTTGATCCTAACAGGCAAAGGCATTGAAGAGTTAGAGATTCTTATTTTTTATAGCTTGATTTGGCTAAATAATGACTTTCGGGACATTAATGTATGATTGTTTAGTTATTTAAGTTATGCTACAATATAAATAAACCCTAAGGCACGAGTCAGCCTTTGATTTTAGGATGTGCCAGTAAAAGCAAGTGGTATGGACTAATGGCTTCCTTGAACACTCCTCAGAATATGAAAACTCATCTACATAACTGTCACTGGATATGTGATAATAGCTACAAATCTAACATTAAAATTTCATTTTCCCTCTTCTCCAAGATGTCATGAATAAAAACCAGTCAGAGCTGTAGAAAATTCTTCTTATGATTTCATTTCTGCTTACACACTAACCAGCGAGCACCACTTTCCATAGCTCCACTCTCACATCAGTGTATTATAGTTTATGACCAGCATGTTAAACTTCTCCCCTCCTGGAGGAAATATTGCAAATAAAACACTGGAACCACAGAAACATGGAGGTTGGAGAGAGCCTCTGAAGGTCACCTAGGCTGAAAATTGAAATGCCACTGGGAAAAGCAGCACAACACTGTTTGTAAGTAAATATTTTATTCTTGATCTTTATTTATGTGGGAAAGCCAAGAGAAACCTTGTTGTTCTTCCCAGCAGAATGAGAGAAGTAATAAGTACTTTTGTGTGCCACGGGAAGGACTGTCGTCCCTACAAGCTGGAAAGGGCAGGGGATGTGGAGTGCTTTGTGCAGGTGCCAGAGCAGGGGATGTCCAGCAAAATCCTGCTGAAGGCAATGTCTCGAGCAGTGAAATAGGTCACTCCTTGCTCTCTTGTACCTGTAGGAAAGAGCCCGAGAAAAAAATCCAGTTCTTAGATTAGAAATTATGTTTTCCTGCAGAAAGACTTTGAGAGCGGTGAAACTTTAATAAAATGTCATTCCCAGTAATGTTTTTAATAAAAGGGTACTTGTGGTGAAGGCAGACCCATCACAGGAGTGTCAGGGAATGCTGGCATTGTGTGCTTAAAGAAGCAGCAGAATAAACATGTTTATATATTTCTACTCCTTCCCTGTATGTGGTCAAAATAATTTGAAAAGTGCTTTCATTTCTTCAGCAGAAATTGAATAAATATTTCATTCTAGTGCTGCTCTCATGTTAATGATTTTGGCTGGTCACTTCTGAAGCAAAGATAATTTTTTAAGTGCTTCTATACTGGGCAGACACTGCATTTTCTAGTCTTATTATTGAGTTTAATTAGTTTAGGTTAAAGGTCATAAAATGCCAAATTTAAAGTAAATATAATATATAATTGCTTTTAGAGTGTATTCTTCATAAGAATTGTACACTGCAGTTTCTACCCCCAGTCTTATTTACAAATTATTAATTCAATAGTAGCATTGCAGCAGATACCATTCCCAGTGCTTGAACTTAATTAAGAATGCATCCCTGCTAATTGATTACGGTACTGCTTTCATGGGCATTTTTCCCTAATGGCTATCTCAGGATATTTCCTGCTAATTAGTTAGAAAATTTATTTTCTTTCCTACGTTGTCACTAAAAGTAAGAACAATGTGAGCTTCACCTTTGTACTATAACATCTATAAGTGTTTTCCTAAAGTTTCAGGAAATTGCATCCTCTGATCTTTTCTACACTTTTTCAAAATCAGGTCAGCCATATTTGATTTTCTTTTTTTTTTCCCCCAACAAATTAACGGAATTACCAATCCAGTTCACAAAGTGCATTTGTAAGAATGTTTTTCTGCTCCATGGAAAAAAGTGCCGTGCTGGATCAAGGCATTGATCTGCATTTGATTCGCAGCTACCACCAAGAGATAAAAAATGCCTGCATTCAGTACTGCAGTAATTTTCTCTCAGGTGTGCAACATTCTCAGGACAGAAAGGAGGTGTGACAGCTCTGTGCAGAGGGGCAAATCAGTAAGGCACCAAAGGGTTAAATACTGGAACTTTGTGCAGATTAAAGGATTGTGGCAAACAAAAAGTTCAAATCTGACATAGAATGTCTGAATCACTCATTAATTTGTACCTGATGTAAATAAAAGAGTGTTCAGGTGAGCCAATGTATCAAACTCTCTGATGCTGGTGTGTGATAACATTCAATGACACTTTCACCTTGTTTAGACTTGCAGATTTGGGAAGGGATCATGAAAGTTATTACAGCAGCCCCATTCATGCTGTCATGACCTCAAGTATAATGAAATAAAGACTGCAGGAGTAAACAACTGTTTAGGGGATAGGCATGGTTCCATAACTATTTATTTCTCATTACTTTGTGTTTGTGGTTCTCCACTTCCGATATAAAAACTGACAGAAGCGGGCCCAACCCCCTGCACCCAGCACAATCTGGGATTAGGATCTTGAACTTGAATTTGATGTGAATTTTTCACGATTTTACAGCCTTGCATTAGAGACAAATGAGAAGTGACCTAACACCTGATAAACTCCATCAAACAAAGACGTCTGTCTGTGCAGACACAGAACGTGTTTGGGAGAGCTGATTTTAGGCAAACTTCCATTTCTCACATCAGCTCCATGAGGAAGCACCGGCAGGTGACGGAATAATAATAAATAATAAATAAACTCAGACAAATCTCACTGCGAGGAAGGCTTGAGTTCGGCTTTTAGGCTTTGTCCTGGAGCACTGACGATGCACACAGACACTTCCTTTAGTGGGTGTGTGGATCCGTGGAGCCTCCAGCTGCTCCTGCTGCTCCTCCTTTACGTGAGCCTCACCTCCCAGGAGAGCCTGGCGGGAGCAGCCGGGCACTCCTCGGACTGTCACGGGCAGACCTGCCCGAGCTGCTCCCTCGGCCTCCCGAGCGCTCAGGTACTGGCTCTGGTGGTTGCTTCCAGCAGAAGTTTGAGTTTCTCCGCATGGATCATTCTGGAGATAGTCAATAGTTGAGGTGCAGATTAAAAAAGTTTGAGCGAAGCCATTAGAATAAATGATACAGTGAAGAGCCCTTACTTTTCCTTGAAAGGAGTTGGAGTTATGATTCTAAGTACCCATTTCTTCAGATCTATTGATCTGTGCACTTGCTAGTTTTTCACATACAAGTCTGGTAATCTGCTACATTTCATAAAACCGCATAGAAGTTTTGCATTTTTCAGCGTGGCCCTTTCAATCAGTTATCTAATGACAGCCACTTGCAAGATGTGCACGGAGGGCAGAAATCCACTCAGGAAACAGAAGGAAAAGCACATATTCATGTACAGATATAATGATTAAGATTTTCCTTATCTGTCAATATATTGCAATCTGTAAGATGTAAAATGGAAGTGTAGGGTTTTTTTCTGAATTGAATTCTTCTGAAAGTTGTCACAGAATATATATATATATTTTTTTTTTTAAGTGAGATTTTACAAAAAGATTGTATTTTTATAGACACTTAGGTGGTCATAATATGAAAAAAAAAATCACAGCAAGTGTTTGGTATTCAGCAGATATCTAATTTCTTTGGTAATTTTGTTCAGAACAGACTGTGTCTTCCTGAAAGCACACTGACTTTTTCTCATTTGATTTTTTTTCCTCTCTCTTGCATTTATCTTTGACATTTAATTTCCAGATGGGTGCTTAGTATGACTGATGCTTTTTTTTTGTATGTGTGTGTGTATAATTCAATCCTGAATTCATTTTCAAGGCTGTAGAAAGTTGGCGGCTGCCAGTGAGGTACCAGTATTTTTGTATATCTCTATGTGAAATCCTAATGTGATTAATTAATTGTTAAATGCAAATTAACATACCAAGAACCACACAATCTCTGGGCATTCCTGGGTCTCTGTCTTATCTGATACATTTTGGTTTGTTCTTCACTGACATCACTGTCACCATAGTTACCACCAAGACAAGTTAGAAAAACGTCTCCATAAAAACAAAGGAGAAAATATCACTGGTGCAGGGTCTAAAATGGCCATAAATTGTCAGAGCATTATAAATGGTACACGGTATTCAGATTTTTTTGCATTGTGAGGTGTTAGACCTGCCTGATTTAAAGTTGATGGGCAGAGAATTTGCAAAAGTGTTTGCAGGTTCAGAGTGAGAGTAGCCATTACCGTGGGCTAGGAATTATTGTCATTTGGCTTCAAGAAGCCTCAAGGTGAATCCTTGGGGGGAACAAAATGGAAAGAAAATCTTTCAAAGGAGTTGTAACAAGTGAGGGCAGTAAACTTTTCGAAGAACCGTCACTGGAACAGTGGAAGATTGGGAAAACAGTTTGGCAACTGAGTCGGCAGAATAAGGTTCAGAGGAAGTGCTGTTGGCAGAAGTTCATTTCATTTGGTTGATTAAGTTTAGCGTTGTAGAAAACAATTACTTACTTTGCAATGGGCCAAACTTTGGGCACAGAAATAGTTTTGCGTGACTTGTGAGGGCACTGCATAGATGGCCTGGCAGAGTGAGCCAGGCAGCATTTTGTACACACATCCTTGGCTTCCACTGGGTACATTTTCCTCTCTATTTCCCCAAATTAACATTGTCCTGTAATATTATCACTTGGAAGGCTCAGTGATTCTGTATAATATATATAGAGTAGCTATTGCATATGAACGAGTAAATAATGGAATAATGGAATAATGGAATAATGGAATAATGGAATGATGGAGTGGCTCTACTCTTTTGGATAATGTTATGCAGCACTGATGTCAAAGTATCAGAGTTAGTTCGCTTTCATAGATAATTCAGCAGTTCCTTTTCAGTCTAGATGAGTGAAAAATTAACTGTGACATTTTATAGCTCTTAAAGTATATGACCTGAACTTTTTTTCCTATCCCTGCTGTATATTTTATATTGATTGGTCCCACTTAACCCCGTATTTTGGTGGAGAAGTCCTTCCTTTGAAATGACTGTGAATGTGCTGGTGTATATTGAGTTCAGCAGGTAAAATGCAGAAAGGGAAGTGATTTTTTTTAAACAATAAGGTTGGCTTTTAGAAATCCAAGATTGCAGTGGGTGAGATTCTGGACTGGATCAGATAAAGACTATTCACACTCGGAGTGGATGTGGCTGTGGAATGGATACAGATATGCACTCAAGGTCAGAGACTGAAATGTGGGAATAATCACACAAGTGAATAATGCTGTAAATTCGATAAATCCGGCAATTGGAGATCCAGAGGAACAGCTCTGGTTGCTTTATTTTTGTCCTTCTACCTTTCCCCTGTAATGCAAGATCCATCTGTGTGGTTAACAATGTTTTATCATATCTTTAGTGCAGTCGAGTTATATTCATGTGCAGATCTCAGTGATAACCACCATAAAGTTTCTCATGGTACCTATCAACCCAGCTGATCAGTGAAACTTATTTTCTAGTGCACGTTCACTTTAAAAGAGAGGAGACAGGAGGGTCACACGTGAATCTTAACATCACAAGGGGCTCTTTTTCCCTACTGAAATCTGAGAACGGCCACATTTTCTAGTTAAATAGGGAAGAACAATGCAAAGTACAATTAAAAAAATTAAGTTTAGCATTTCTAATGTTTGATTGTGTAGCAAAATAACCTTCAAGTGCTCCAGATCTATCAAGAATTTTTCTCTCAGCGAACTATATTTGCATATTAATTGTATTAGATTTTCCTGCTACACATCACATGTCTAAAGCTTGCGGGCCATAAGCAAAGGATTACTGGGGATAGAAGACAAATAAGATCCTAAAGTAGCAGCTTTCCAGCACACGAAAATATTTCTTCCATTGTCACATATGCTTTTAGGAATTCTTTTAGGATTATATTAAAATTATTTCTAAGTCTGATTATCCTTTAATTTTAAAGTTATAACAATTTTTAACATATGATTCTCTAGTAAGTCTACCAATCTGAAGATTGTCTACCAGATCTGAAGGTGTTTTATCTAATGATATTAATATCTTTGAAAAGAACACTTCTGGTACAGCTTCCACTTATTGATATTAAAAAGCCTTGTAGGTTTTTGTTAGCCTTACTTTATTTAGTTTAACAAAGCATTTTGTTGACAATACAATACAGAAAATGTAAAATATTTCTGACAATTTATGTTATCACCATTTTTTACCTCATGTTTGCAGTTTATTAAGCCACTAGTTAGACTGGTGAAAAGCAATATTATGCTTTTTTCAGTCATTTTGTGCATCCAGCACTTAAGAAGCAAAGTTCAAAGTGCAATGTTTGTATTTAAATAGCCTATTTTTTGATTTATTTAATGACTGTGTGTAATGCAAGGAAAATCAAAGCTTCGTTGTGCTTGGAGGTGCGTGTAGACAACAAGCCAACAATGCTGCATTACATAAGCAGCAGTCACAGTGGTGCTTCACCTTGTCAAAAACCTTCTTTGGAAACAGCTCTGACAGTATAAGGTGTAATAATGATGATAGATTCCACACTGATTGTTTCTTTGTCCTACACCCACGCTGTGAGAAATGCTTTGCTGACTTCCTTTCACAACCCAGCATTAGGAGCTCTACAAGTTGGGCTCTCCTGTCAGGGCTCAGCATTGCCTGATTGTTTTTATGACTCAGTCACAAACCTCATAGTGAGGAGGTAAAAATGCTGATAATTGTCTCAATCTGCTGTCATTGCAGGCATTCAGAGATCAGGGAGGTTTTTCAAGACTGTAAAACTCTCGCTGCCTGTGACCTACAGTGGTGTGAGAGTGCAGGAGCCAGTAACTCCCTCAGTTAGGAGGCTGCGGAAGGCAACCCACACAGTACTTCCAGGCCAAGGATAAATACAGACACATCTAGTGAAAACATGGTTATGCTTCAACTTCGAAAACTCTGTGATGGCTTTACAAATTATCACTGGGCAAAAAGAATCCAGCAACAGGCAATTTGCTGTTAACACAACTACAACTCGAATGGCTGACTCGAGTTTTGGTGTGTGACAGGAATCTGATATCCTGCCACAGTATATTATGCATGAGAATTTCCAACCACAACCCATTAGAAAAAGCCACAGTGCTGCTCTTTTGAGTTCCTAGCTGCAATTAGGCAGCAGTGGGACACTGATGTGAAGCCTTTATGAATAGAAACCAGCATGGCCCTGGGCAAAAGTGTGTGAAGTGAAGGGATGGCTCAGCAGCAGCAGCAGGGGACAAACTCACATTTTGAGCAGCTCTGTGTTGCATGAGAAATGTGTTTTAATGTGAACAGGCATCTACATTCACCTGGGTATTACAGGAGACAAACTCCCTGACAGCAGCAGCTCCATCAGTCCTGGCTCGAGCAAGAAGCAGGGTGGCTCTTAAAGAGCAAAGTGTCAAATTATTCTGTTTATGGAAGCTTTTCCATAAGTTAACCTCGTAAATAGAGCTCATAGCACAACTGAATTTTATTATATAGTAAATTTGTTCAGGGGGCTCTTCAGGTTGGTTCCGTAACTGGGGGAGAAGCAAAGAAAACCTTAAAAAAAGTAACAGATGAATCAGTTTGCAAAGTTTGCTCACTAAGTTTGGGGTTTGTTACCTAAGGGCTTTGATTTGTGGTAATTCCTTTCTTGGAAGATCGAGAGAGATTGGGTTGTACAGCCATGACCAGGCAGATAAGAATAAATGATTAAGAACTGTCAACATATGAATGTACTTAACTGAGATAAATCAATGAAGGACCTTAGTAAATGTCAAAAGATGTAGAGCTTGAAACAACTAAATTATCAGGTTACAGAGACAAGGTCTCTGTCAGCAGGGTGAGGAAAAATCAAGAATGAGAGAGGAGGCTCTAGATTCTTACTCTCTCAATTTCCACTGCAGTTTAAGAGTCTCTAACTCTTCTTTGTTTTTTGGGTTTTTTTCCCTAATAAATGCTGTTCTGTGCAGTTCCAAACATCAACTGGTTGCAGAAATGTCAGGAAGGTAAAGCCTCTGAAATGATGTTTCATCAAAAAACTATATATAACAATATTTATTAGGTGTTAAGTGTCAAAGTACAGAGTCAGAGGGGAACCAAGTCACCGTCTTTGTGAGCAGAACAGCTGAAGTGTGCAGAGTTTACAGAAGCTGCATCTGAACTTCCCCTGAGGATACCAGCGAGACCTGAGGCTGCTCTGACGTTCATGCAGAGTGTTAAAAACACTGATTGCTAGAAAAGCACTAAAACACCAAACGGTGGTGCTGAGACACTGTTACCTGTTTAGATGAGAATTTCTGATTAATCAGAACAGCTAATTAAGCAAATCCCAGTAACGTGGCTAACTTGTCCATTATTTGCACACATTCTGTACTTATGTATCATATAACCCTGGCAGAACTTTGCTGCAGCACTCAAAACAAAATGCAAATACTGATGGATTTGCACTTGTATAAGGAACAGATACAACAAAATCAACAGTTTTGCCATAGCCCCTAACTGCTGATTGAGGCCAGGCTTGGAAGACTCTTGATTTTAAATATTAACTGTTAATGAATCTTAGATCAGAACTATTTTGATCACTACTGGTAGTTTTAAAACTGAAATACTTCAGAGGTCAAAATTCCTAATCAAGATCCAAACATAACTAAGTATGCGCTGAAAAAGAAATAAAGAGGGCTCCATAAATGAGAGAACAAAAATGGAAAAAAAATTAGATGGAACAGTACTAAAACTTCCAAAGAAACTAGAGAAGAAGCCTCAGAGTAGAACCTCTGGGGGAGGGGGGGGAAGCTTACTTCAAAGTATTAAATTTGGAAAATTATCTTCCCTAATCACAAATATAATCTCGGCATTGTCAGATCAGTGTGAATTTTTTCCTCGACACTTTGAGTCTGGATCTGAAAAAAATCCGAACTTCCAAAGCATTTGGGCAAAAAAATTAACGGAATAATTTCACCAGATCTACTCACTTAATCAAATTGATTATTAATGAAAGGCAGGATAAGGTAGTCAGGTCAGGAGCTGTGGAGCTCCCTCCCTGAGAGGCAGAGCAGGCCAACACGCAGAGGAGCTGCTCTGCTGCACTGACAGCTTTAACAAAGAGCTGCACGCAGGCAGGTTTGAGACAAATTCTTTTGGGCAGTGGTGTGTTTAACCAGATCAGCACTAAGCCATCTTCTACATTTCCACTCAGATGCACAAACCTTCAGCTAAATGTGGAGGTTGGTGCTTTTACCGTATTAAAATGTAATTGGAACTGCCAAAAAGTAGCAGTATTGTCTTAGAGATGTGAAAGTAACATAAAACGCAAGGAAATGAGGCACAGGAAGCCTGTTAGAAATCCTAGATTGATCTTCCCCCTAAATTGATGATACTTTAAGGCTTCTCCTCTGTCAAAAATGGCCAGTGAAGATATACAAAGGAGGCACATCCCAAGTCCAAGTTTCCTGAAGATACACCAAATAGTTTGAAAGAAAGTTCAAACAGTTGGTCCTATCAGAAGTATTTAATATGCAGGAAGCATTTATTCTGAAAATATTTTTAAAATCCATCGTTCTCAAAAATGCTTTTTTTTCTGTCAACATGGCAAAAATTGAAACTATGTAAAAAGCCTCATTATCCCATAAATGCAGCTCTGAAAGCCTTGTCTGGCTGCCTATTGAATTAGCAAATACAAAAGTCGAGCGCTGCGATTGATGCTGCCCTGTCAAAGCAGCAGCCAAGAGGATTTAGGTGGCTTTATTAAAGCTGGGTTGTACGGCAAGACTAAGTATTAATTCTTAATATGGTCGAACACAAGGTTGGAGCATGTCTGCTGAGGCTGCTTTTTGCCTCTCTTAGATTACCAGATTCAAGCTTACTGTCAAAACGCAGAACAGAGGTTTAGATGTAAAGTACCAACTATATTCCACAAAAAAAAAAAAAAGCTTTAAAGTTTTAACCTTATGACAGACTTAAGAAAAGGACCCTAAGCCCGCCCTCAAACTCAAAGCGATAGGATGTGTGAAATTAAATGTAAAGTGTGAAAAACGAGGTCCAGTCTTCTATTGGAAATTTTTAAAAGTTTAATAAAGGGACAATTAGGAGATAGGAAAGCAAAGATCACGTGCGGCCGGGTGCTTGGCATAAAGCCAGGAAGCACACCTTAGTCCAGAAAAGCATTTCTTTAAATGTACCAACATGTTACATATTCATAGACCCTTATACATGATTCAAATATTCCTTTTTTGGTACTCTCTTGGTGTCAAACCCCGCCTCCATTCCCTAAAATGGTTTAACATTTTATTACTTCTTGGGGTCCCATCCTGCAGATTAAATCTTCTGGTGGCTCCATCCTGCAGATTAAATCTTCTGGTGGCTCCATCCTGTCGCCTCTGGGGTTTGTCACCATTATTCTTCATCCAGATAGGATAATCCAAGAATGTGGGGAATTATCTTTACCATTCTCTGAGTTAATTTAGATGAGTTAAAGAAGCATTCTACATATCACACTACTATTCCTAAGTTTTGTTAATAAAAGAAA
>WEIT01033044.1:118737-148546 GCA_013389985.1 Dryoscopus gambensis | reverse complement strand
TTTTAGAGCATGCGCATTTCCTGGCCTTGCGGTTTTATTTCTCTTGATCTCTGGGCTTGGGTCTCTTAATTCTCCAGACAGTGAGGGTTGATAACAGCTTCAAGTTTCTTCATACTTCACGCATAGTGTTGATAACAGGGTTCGGGCCTCTTCGTCCTTTATGAAGAGAACAGATAGTAGTCTTGGCCTCTCTGTCTTTTACGAAGAGAACGGATAATAGCTCTGGGCCTCTCTTGTTCTTCACACAGGGCGTTGATAAGAGTTTTGTGGGCCCCATCCTCTGTCCTCTTGGAGGTTATCTTACCCGTTCAGGTAGTTGAAACATACTTGCTGAACCCTTTGCTACAGCAAAAGCATTTCTAACACTATATAATATTCATCTTAACACTATATAATGTTCATCATAACACTTTATAATATTCATTATACTTGCGAAAAGCCAACAATACAATATGCATTTATAACAGGGAGTCAGCTCATTTCCACAGAGCAAACATCTGTAACAAAAACAGCACCATAGTTAACTGGCTCGTCGTTAACTGCTGGAGATGCAGTGAAAACTGAACAGGGTAGAAACTGCGTTTTCCACTTTGAAAAGATTTCTCAGGCTGCTCTTTTCATGCCTTTAACATGAGTCGAATAGGAAATTCTTGCAACTCGAGGAGTCATACTTTTTCATCAACTGCTTGTTTTATTGCCTGCATATTTTTGTGTATCCAGAAAGTGGCAGAAAACAAAACCAGCATTCAAGTGCAAGCTTACTGCTCATCACCACAGATGCTGGGAACTATTAAAGTGTCTGGAAAGATTTATCTCTATGAAATGTATCTGATTGTGCAGGCTATCGAGTTCGTACCCAGAGATTAAGATATTCTGTTTGTGTTCTATCATGCCAAGTGCACGATGTTGGAGGGCCACAGACACGGGATTGTGAATGGTGGTGGTAAAGAATTCAGGAGATTGCTTTAGAATAATTAAATGCCCCTCTCAATTTCTGAGAGTTGCATGAAACTTTTGTGTAAGCTCACATCTGAATTATTATCAAAAAAGGTCACAAAATATGGGGACAGCAGGGACAGAGAATAGCTTGATGCAAAGTTTAAGTATCACTCCATTTGTACAAAATAAAGTGAATATTGTACAGTTTCAGAGGTGTAACTCACTAGTTAGAATCCATGTCCTGCTATAGAGTGTGGAAGTTTCTTCAAATAACTTTGACAACGAGAAGGACACCGTGTTTGGTGTCCAAATTCATATGAACTACCCAAAACTGAGAACATCTGCTTAAGCCCTAAGGCGAGGCAGTAACCCACGAGCTGATCTCGGAGGAGCAGCATATTGCAGAAATCAGCAGGCATGTACAGAACAGAACTCCAGAGCAGCCCCTATAGTTCACAGCTAATTTTTGCCTGGCGAACAAGGATACAAATTTGATGAGCTTTAACATACAAGATAATAAGAGCAGTCCCATGGCAGGGAACACTACACAAAAAGAAACAGAGGGAAAACATGAAAAGCTAATTGCCTTAAATTCTCAGCAGCTGTAATGAAATACAGTAAGAAACATCCCCGAGCATAGTGCATTAGATTCACTTAGTCAGAAATCAAGAACTGGTTAAACAAGCAAAACTGAGATTGAACACTCCCGAGCTCAATGGCTCCAATTTCAACACAATTTTTACAGGAAAATTCATGCTGTTTGCCCAGCATGCACAAATTAAAATTAAGCTAAAAATGTTTTTTCTTTGTTCTTTTCTACTTTACTTTTCAATGAGCAATTTTTCTTGCATAAACACTGAGCAGAGCAAATAACAAGCTCATTGAAAATATGAGTCAAGAACAAGCAGTTGATTTCTTATCTTTGCACTGCAAATTAGGCATACAACTCAAGTACAGTGTTGTCCTTCTTAAAATGCATCTTTAAGTGCCTGTAAGAACATCTTCATTTCCAAAAAATGGGGTTACTCTACCAGCTGAAAGAGATGTTATTCTAGTGAGCTTTCCAGTTCTGTATTATCTTGGGTGTAGGCCTTAAATTGAAGGATATCACTCAAACCATGGGATGATGAGCAGTAATTCATGGCTTCTCTCACAGCTGAAATGGAGTCAGGGCAAGTGCATGTCAGTCCAACTTCCGTGTACCTGGGAAAGTACTGGTAGAATTAAGGATACAGCATTTCTCAGAGAGAACAAAAATCAAACATTCAACGGCTGGCTTAGCTGGACTAGGAGAATGGACCAAATCATGTAGAATGAAAGATTTCAGTGTTAGATTTCTCTGTCACAGTTTAGGCTGCTCTGTGCACTACTGCCGTACCCATCTGGCGTAAGGGCTGCTGCCTGGGCACGTTGGAGTCCATCCTGCTGATATGGCATGATCTGAACTTCAGCTTATTTCGGTCACTCAGTACAGTAAAAGTCTCATGCTTTCCACTCCAAGGTTTTAACCGTATCAAGGAATATTTGTTTCTTGCCCATCTGCACGTGACTGCGCAGAAAGAACCTGGGGAATCTCTGCGAGCTTCTGTCACTCTCCCCAGCACCAGCAACTGCAACTAAAATTCAGTTTTCATTTAGGACTACTTTTTACTGCAGATGATAGATAGAAAGAAAGGTATTTTGTACCCTGGCATTTGGGAAGATCAGGTGTGCTGGTTATCAGGTATAGTGTGGCTCTCTTGAGTTGACCGATAACTCCCAGAGAGTGAAACTGCTCTGATTTAATCACATGCCTCTATCAGTTTTACCATTTTGCTTGCAGAAGTCTTTGCTAGCAAACTAAAAGTCTGATTAAAATCACTTTTCCTCAGGAACTCATTTGGCGAAAATTTCTGTTACTATTTTGTAATTAATTCATTTCCTCTTTTTCAACTTGGCAGTTGAAACAGTAGAGATTTATTTAAACAAAAAGCTTTTGGGTGTTAATTCTCATACTGCACATCCTTACTGCTGTTGACTAACATGCTGAACAAAAAAATTATGGTCCTTCCTTTTCCAAAATCATAGAATTACTCATTTTCCACTTGAATATCAGGTGTCAATCAAATGTGGGTCTCATAATTATGGCTGTGCACTTCCATTCATTAAAATTATGAGCATAACAACATATTGTTTCTAAATTCCTCCTCAGAAAAACAGGATTCCACTTTTTCATTCTGCAGTTTATTTAAAGGTTAAATTTTGATTTTAAAGCAAGAGTTATATTGAGCCAAATATAAAGCTCTGTTTGTTATGACTTACACTAAAAGAAAATCTTGCTAATTTTATTCTGACACTTTGCATTCTGTACATGATTTTTGATAAGCTGAATATATTTAGTGCAGAAATACTTCAAATGTTCTTAGTTTGACAGAACAATAAATAAATCAGTAAGTACGAAACATATTTATTGCTGGCAGCAACTGCTTCCCTTGTACGGAAAAAAGAAGTGGTTTAAAGGGCTTTTTTCCCAATATATTAAAAAAAAAAATAGTTGTACTGGTTTACACTAGCACGAAACTATTGTTATTTACACAAAGTATATTATGTATTGACAAGAACATATTAACCTTTAATAACCAGAAGAGTTCAATTTTTACGTAATTATCCAGAAATGTCAAGAGATTTGGGGTTGGTTGTGGGCTTTCAGTACTGCTTTTTTTTTTTTGTTTTTAACCATTCTGATGTCTACAATAACAGTAAATTTTAGATTGGTCCATTTTAATGCAGTTTTTTCAGCAGCTGAAATACTGCATTTGGTACCTGAACTTCCATTTCACTGATTCATTATCCCCATTGTGAAGCAATTTGGATGTTTCATCCAGGTAGGATGGATCCAAGGAACCATCCAAGTCATTCCGTGCTGCACCGTCCTGGCCCTGAGAGGGATGTGCAAGTGCAGTTGTTCCATCTGCTGTGCAGTGACACAGCTCAGGATCAGCAGTTTCACAAATCCAGCTGCTTTATGGAGACTGAGGATGTCTTTTTGCACGGCACGCAGGCAGTGCACTGATGGGGAGTTTGATCTACAGTTCTCCACCTGTTCACCAGAAGGTGAACTTTGCAGGGCGTAGACTTTCATCTCATTAAGCCATCATTGGGGAAAATAGTAAGGAATTCTGAGCAGTAGGCCCAAGTTTTAGCCTTGGCTGCAGGAATACCCTCCAGCTATGGCACATCTGGCACTGGGGAGCTTTCAGCAGGGACAAAACACACTCAAAACAGGAAAATATTATTTGTCCACTGGTATGTGAAATAAGTGCAATAATTTCTTCGGTGTTCCTTGAGCTTGGTGGACAGGTTGGTTTGATTTATGCACATTACATGCCCAGCCAGCCTAACAGCCCCAGCAATCCCATACTTACAGGGGAATATTCTGTGGAATATCCAGCTGGGCAACGGGACTTCCAAGCAAAATGCAAACCTACAGCTCCGTGTTTGGCTGTCTTGCAGCAGAGCCTTTCGAGAAAGGAGTGCCACAATCCTTTAATTGCCGCGCGGTGGGAAAGCCACTTTATGACACAATCAATAGGGCAATTGCTTCGGTAATTTACATCCTTTCTGCAGATTTCACTCACGTGAAAATGCTTTTGCCTGAACACCAGTTAAGGCCTGGTCTTTCTTAAGATAAATGGCTCACAAAAAGCTCCTTGCAAAATCTAGATGTTGTTTTTGCGGTCCTAACATACCATTAGGAATCAAAAAGGATTGGAAAAGAGTCTTTGAATGAGTAGTTTGTGAAAATCAGTTTTGTGTTTTCAGTGAAGAGCCCTGCAGCACAGGAGCTGGGTGAGATGGGTTTGTACCAGGAAGGGTGGGCTTGGAGCTTGGTTATGGATTGCAATCAAAGCACAGCGCGTAGACTTAACAGTTTCACTGAAAACGAGACAAAGGCTTCTAAAATTTAAAACACAATGATTCTGGGGTTTAATCCTCTCTCTGCTCAGATTTTGCAGGGCACAGCCCAGCTCATGGCTTGCATTCATCCTGGTTGCATAGTGTTCCTTTCTACAGTCAGCTACAAAAGCAATAAAAGACAACGTGCCACTGCAAGGTTCAAGAGTAACCATTCAAAAACATATTTTAGCAATCTTTACTAAATGATTCTTAGGCTCTCTGATACGCTTTGGCTGGCCTGTGCCCAGGGGATGCTGCCTGTTACCCACAGTACAACCCGGATGGAGCGGGGGTGGTTTGTTTCCAGAGCCCCCGGGCCTCAGGAACCCTCAGCCCTGTTCTGGGAGAGGATTCCTGACGGGCAGGAGGGGCCCACTCTCTCCATGGCCCCTTCAGTCACCGCTGCTTTTCTTTTCCTGAGGCTGCCAGCAAAAGTGCCAATTAGTAGCAATTGTGATGGTGATTTCTGAAGTGCAGTTTAAAGGATTTCTAACCGGGTTGGAGCTGTTGTCAGTTGACTGACTGGAATAATAATAATAAAAAAAAAGCTCAGTGCTCCACCAGAAGCTTGTTAGACGTTCCTGTGTGATCTGCTATGGATAGCAGAACTGCAACAGCTTTTGCATTCAAAAGAGGGATTTTCCTAAAAGCATCAGTGAGCACTTGGCTGTTTTATCTGCACTAAAAAACCTTAATTTTAAATTCTGTTGAAAACAAAAATAAATGAGGATCTGGAAATAGGAGGAAAAAAAAAGAAATAAAGTAACCTGCAGGGCACTCATAACTGTTTCAATACACCAGGATCCCTTAAGTGTAGACTTATCAAGTGGAAAAATATTATGCATTTTTTTATGTACAGAGCTACTGAGATAGAACCATAAGCACTAAATGGGTGAAAACACAAGGGGCCTGGTATACTGCAGCTTTGTGTTGACATTTTATCATAAACATTGAAACTAACACATACTGACAAGCCATCCAAAGAAATAAACATTTTTTATTTGTATATAATAAGGGAAGGCTTGAACTGTATGCAAACAGCATGAGGCAATTTTCTTAAAAACTAACCTTTGTTTAAAATATTTTCTTTCTGGGATCATAAGTATTTAGCTTCTTGAATTTTTTGTCCCTTAGTTAGTTTGATCTTGCAGCACTGTGAGACCCGTTCTCAGAATTAATGCGCTCACGCGAGAAGCCTCTTTGCAAAACTAAGAGCATTCCTAAATCTCAGGGCCATATGTATTGGTTACATCAAATATCACATCTTCTTTTAGCATTCGCAAGAGGCTTTTTTTTAACTTGGAGAAAAAATAAATCCCACATTCAAGGCCCTGAGTGAGTTGCAGGAGCACAGGCAGGACTCGCTGTGCGGGACACGGACGGCAGCCCCGTGTCCTCCTACCTGCTCCTCTCCGGAGGGCTTCCAGCTACCCCTGAAACACCAACTGGTTTTGCCTCACTCCCAAGGGCTCCTCCTGAGCTGGGCCTCTCTTAGAGAAAGGGGCCACGACTGAGGGAGCACAAACAAAACAAACCCCATGGGACAAGCTGTGGTGAGGCTCCTGCACGGGGAGAAGGCTTTGGCAGGAGCTCCTGAGCATCAACCCCAGCCTTTCCATGCTGCTTTTAAGAACATGCCAGCAAAGTCGGATGGGAGGGAGCGGGAGGGTTTAGAGACAGTGTCTTTGGAGCAGGGGGTGTGAATTTGGGAGAGCAGTGTCCCCCCACTGCACCCACCCGGGGTCACGGCCATGATCCACACGGACCGAGCAGGGGGGAGGGAAAACAGGGGCTTTGGGTTCATTAAATCAGCGTCGGGTCACTTCTCTGGGACTTGGAATCAGTTAAACTGAGCTATAAAAAGACTAAAGCAATTCATTTGGGTGTTTTCAGAAGACTCAGAAGTGTGAGACGTTGCACACTCATTATGTGGAGCCCTAAGGATATTCGTCCAAGGAGGCTTGAGGACCACCACTGAGAGAGAGTTCATGCTTCTAAAATTGCTTTTGTGACTTTAAATACCTGTTGCCTATTGCATAACTTTTACTCACATCCTACATCCCACTTTTTTTTGCTGTGTCTATCTGTTTTACAGTGAGGTTTAAGCAGATGTAAATCATTAAGGGTTTTACAGAGATTTATGTTATGACACTCCCAGTTCCATAAATAGGAGTAAAAACTCCTAATATTGCAATGCAGTTTTTGTACATACTGAATTGTATTCTGGTTATATAAGTGACAAGTGCCTCAGAGACTGAAGGTGTTTTGAAATATGCAGCAGCTGTCCTTTGGAGAGAAAGAAGGAACACTCTCTAATGCTAATAAGAAAGAGAGAGACCGTGGGTGTAAAACGCCTTTAAAATAATTGCTGACCAAAAATACATGAGGGTTTCCCCCTCATCTTTTTCTAGTGCAAATTGTAGAAGAGAAATCAAAATTACTTCTTTTACTTTTTAATCTGGAAGAAAAAGGGGCTTAACTTTTTAAAAATAGAATTTTGTCTGTTTAAAGATATCTGTTGGGGGAAAGGGTTTTTTGTCGGTAGAGTGAATCTGTAAGAACAGTACAACTGGCCCCTCCACTCCTGGAAGAAGTGGTGTCAGTGCAATTAATAGACCAATAATAGCTCACAACAAATACTTTTGTTGGTTGCAAAACTGGATCCAGAATAAGACCAAGGAATGTCTATGGTTGTTTCCCAAGTATCCACATTTTTCAAGTAGAGTTTTGTGCAAAAACATGCACACATATATGAGTGTATTTATATATAATAGCCACATTTTCTTCCATAAAACAATAGCAACTCACAAATGTTTCCTAATGTAGAATTATTGATGTAAGGATTTAATATGGTTTTTTTCTGGCTAAAGCCTGCCTGAATATATAAATATTTTAAAGTAAATGTCTTATGTGACTATTCCTCTATATACCAAGAAAGATCCCTGTCATTAAAGTATGTCATGTATTTTAGGCACAAGCAGTTCACCAAATTCAGAGTTATGATCCCAGAACCCTTCTGCGTAAACAAAATCAGCCTCTTTTTCTGCCAACCATATCACATAATATCTTTTCTGTCAGGCTCTGTCTTAAAAATGATTTTTATGACTGCTCGGAGCTATCAAATTCCTTTAATGGTTCTTAAGTTTTCTAATTTCTGTACCAGTTTATTCATGGCATTTGTTTTGTGCCAACATTATTCTTTTAATTTGCTAACTTTTATTCTTCTGATCAATTTTTTAAAAAAGAAATTATCATTGTATTTTGGAATTAATTTTTTTAGGCAAAGGAGCAAGCATCCTTTAGTCTGCTTGTTGTAGAGTTCACCATTCACCAGCCAGCTTTAGTCATTTTCTACACCCATATCTATTTAACTTAATTTTTTTTATTACTGTTTACAAGAATTGTATAAACCCTCTAGATAAGACCCTCATGTATTGAATTAGGGCATGAATCCCTCCCGATATCTATAGAAAAATACCAAAAATGCCTATATAGAACAGCAAAGTGCATTTATCTTTTTCATCATCATGTTAACTGGGAATGTTTAGAGACAGCAGCAGCTGGGGTGGTTCTGTAGAGACCCATTCTCTCCCAGCCAGAACCCCCTCCATAATTCTATAAATTTATACACAGTAAGGAAGAAGGGGGCACTTTGAAAAAGAGGTGGGAAAATTGAGGCATTAAAAAGAAGTATGTGGGAGTAAATGGAAGTTGCTAGGGTGGAAGAATTTTGGGACACAGTCATCCTGTTAATTAGTATTCCAAAGATATTTTCATCTTGTAACTTCTCCCATGAACTGCCCCCTGGGCTACCATTCCCTGTTATTAGTACACTTAAATTTTAATAGTGTTAAATTTCGTTTTGCCATCCTTCTCAAGGTCACCTTGTTCTTCACGTTTGGTGTTCTGGTGCCCTTTGAGCTGATGGCTTTCAGTTTCCTCCCACCAGAAGACCCCAGCAGCACCTGCTTTTTTATGGATCCATTAGCCCTGGACAAGAGGCCTCCTGCCCACCTGTTCCTTTTTTCCCTTTGCAATGTGTTTATTTTGAAGTATTTAAGCAACCTTTTGCCTCTTTTTACAGTTGTTTTGCAACTACTTTCTGCAGATTAACTCATAGTTTCCTATACATGTCAAATACTTTATATTAAGGTTCAGATAGGATGGTTCTACCACATTTCTTCAAAATCAGTTATCATTCTGACATCCAGGGCTGTGGGTAAACTTAGGCTCTCTGTCATCTCCTTTACCATCTACCTCCATGTATTTCCAAGGAAAGTGATGACTTTTAGGTTTCTTCTCTCTTTGTGGAAAAAAAAAATCATCACAGAAGAGCTGAACAATAAAAGATAGTTTATTTCTGTATGTTCAAAGCTTATTTTAGACGGGAAGTAATTCAAGCATTGCCTTTTTTTTTGTGGAATTATAATAGTCATGTTTTTATGCACTGTACCAAGTGCTGCATTTCTGACTTGTTTCTCTGAATAATTCAAACTATATCTGAATTTCTTTCCTTGGGAAGAAAAATAAGCCTCTGACATGAGGATGCAAATACAATAAAATAGATATTGCAGTGTGCCTAGGAGTGTGGTGTGGGAACATTTTGATTACCTGATTCACGAGAACAGTCCACGTGTCTAAAGTGGAATTCCCTGTGTGGAGCAGGGAAATAATTTCCACTTCATTATTGGTAATTTTGGAACGATGGCAGAATAAATTCAAGTCCTGTATATATATTTAAGCCTAAAGAATTATTTCTCCTACCCTGAACTCTGGGTCTGCGTGTGAGAAAATCTTATAAAATATTAGAATGACACAGAGAATGTGTTCTGGATACTTGGGTTTTGTTTTCCATATGAAGATCTATGATGTTGATTGTTACAAGAATTAACATAATTATAGGAATAAGGTACTGTAAGATAGAGTTGTCACATGTAATGGGTTGAACTTAAACTGTGTAGAGTTTTTTTGCAAAATCTTTCCTCGAGGTTCATCCTGTTTATTTTATTGATACTGTTCTCTTATAAACCATTGTCATTATAATCACTGCTTACACCATCTAATGCTACAAACTCTTGGAGACACTGGCTGAGTTGCATCCTGAATTAGCATTGTTATATAATAAAGGAGTAGCTCATTTTTGTTTTGAACAAACTGTCCATACACCTATTAATATTTAATCTGTGAAAATTGCGTTTGGATGTTAGCCTTCTATTCAGATAAGCGGGCGCCGTTCACGCCTTGGTAAGTGCCTTGCTGTTTCAGCTGGGTTGTGAACAAACAAGACAGCCACGAATCCTTGTGCAGGAGAGAGTTTACCTTTGAAAACAGAAAAAAAATAGATTTTTTTTTTTTTTTAATTAAAGTGTTCAAAATCTTAATAAAGCATAACGTGTAGGAAGTTCTGAAATCCGTAAGCTGCTCTCACTGTTTCACTTCCAAATTCCATTTCCATGAAAAGCTGATTTTCTTTCTGTTTTTGCTTTACACCACCCAAATAATGTTGTGCCATAGGGAAACAGCACTATTTGCATTAATTTGCATTTAGGATTCCAGAGTAATCCGGCTTCCACACAGCGCAATGGAAATATAAACTTTCTCTTTGTTCAGTGTATTCTTCCAATTACTTTCCAGGGGCTGAGGTGAAGAAACTGATATTATCTTGCAGAAATTGCCTTTACAGGTTTTATAAAGCTCTCCTCTCTTTGTCCCACAAAACTAAAAATTAATTGTTATTCAATTAAAGGCAATTGTCTTTAATTAATTGGATTTATTATTTGAAGTTCTAAAGGCAAAGCATGAGATATCTTCCACCTGAACTTCTAGGGTAGTCAGCACCCCCTTTTTAAGCAGAGTAGAAGATATAATGAATGTGAATTACTGATAGATTTGGGAAAATACGATTGTTATTCCCTTTGCTGTGGAGTAACTGAACAAGCCTATAAATATATAAATTGTTAAATCTTTTCTATTGTCTAGACAAAGTTTGATTTTATTCTTCATTGACATGTCTATGGTACCCCAGCCTGTTTTTGTATCTAAGCTGTCAAAGATTTCCATAGATTTGAAAATCTGTCCCCTGTTCCCCATATGAAATGTCACTGTCAGTTTACTCCATGGAAAATGAAGTTTATTTGATGTGGTTGTCATGATACTTGTATAAGCGATGCACCTATCACTTTCTTCTGCAAAGAAAAAACTGACATGATATGTAGTCAGATTTTTTTCTGCAGTGACTTTTGCTGAGCAAAACTACTGTAATGCGTGCTTTTCTCTGCTCAGATAATTTACAGAATGCAGAACTATGCCATAGTCTAAAGGAGAAGAGGGTGAAATAGCAGGATTTATTCTGTGTGGATCATTGTAGATGGAAGCACTGCTGGAAAGCAGCTGTATTCAGTGCATGTTTGCTCTTATCTATTGCAAACTTAATTGTCAAATATTTATGAGGACTGGTTGTAAACGTTCACTCCTAAGCATCTTTGTAGATTTCATTTATTTCATTTTTTATTTCGTTGGGACAAAAGGGTGACACTGACCATTTGGTGAATAATTTCCAATGAGAACCCTCCTGACCTGATTTTCCTTTTGTTAATTCCTCTGCATATAACAGGTGCCTTCAGATTGCAATTTGCCTTTTTTTCCACACTGCTGTTGATTTTTGGCCCCTTTCTATTGTATTTTAGGATTGTCATCTCTGTATTTTCCCATTGCATAGCCCCTCATATGATAATCCACATACACAGACATGCACTTGTGCTCCTACAGAAAGAGAATAATTTTGTTGTGGATATTTAACAACTACATTTGGATATTATTCAGTTCTTTATTGTCTGTAGGGCTCCATTTAGAGTACAGATTTGTGCAGGTCCGAGGCACTGTTTCAAGAGTAAATCTCAATGCTAAAGGATGATAATTTTCCCATTTAGAACCTATAATGGCCAGTATTTGGTTGCCTAAATGGCTCCTATCTGGCAAGACCACTCCCTGTGCTGCAGCAATATTGCTGCCTGTGGGTGCTTATTTTGCCCCATATATTAAAGACTAGTAGCTACTGAGTTCATGGAACACCTAATTCAGGTGTTTTAGCATGACTGAGCTTCACTGAAATATGTCTCTGGTAGGGCTGTTAACACTGTCCTTAATTACAGCCTGGCCCAACTCACCTGTCACCAGCAAGGAGAAAAGCAGCTATTTAATGAGCCATACACTAGCCAAGAAGCAAATCCCACACTAACAGTGGTTCAGGAATAAACTTCCTGATGGATGTTTACAGTTATCTTGAATAAAGTGAGATTTGGTGTTTTAATTAAAAATAACTTTCCTAGTTTAGGAAGGCCAATTTAAAATATGAATGTAAGTTTTGGCCTACATTGACCTGCTACATTCTGGTAAATCAAGGCATCATTGAAGTGAATATTTTAGTCTGACAGACTTGCCTAAGCAGGTGTAATAAATGGAAAAAAATAATTTGCAAGTCTAGCTGGATTATATATTATTAATAATAGCCTCCAAGATGTATCAGGCAGTGTACAAAAATGGAACATTGGTTATGATGCCAAAGGGCTTTAAAAAAGGGCCCCAAAACAGGTAGATAATCAAAGATGTGACTAGAAACTTGTTTTTCCTTTGAATCATATAACTTCTTCCCATTAGAAAAAATCAAAACCAAAACCAACCAAACAAGCAAAATCCCCCAAAGCCCTGTCAGTTGCCTGTATTTCTTTGCACCTTTTCTAAGTTAATTTTATAATACAACTCTCACTCACAAGAACACTTCAGGCCTAATTTGTTTATCCTTATATTTGCACTTCTAATTTCCCCATTAATGTTGCATTTGAGCATTTCATGATCGCTCTGAACAATTCTGAGGTCGAAATTTCTGCTAGGGAAGAACTGAAAGGAACCAGTGGTAAAGTCATACAGAGGTACAAATAACTTGGAGGGGATGCCAGATGTAGGACAGATGTAGTTCCCATTTGTAGGAACAACAAGTTCTGCCTCCTGCCTGTCATGTTTTCACCTTATCTCCCTATTGCTGCTTAAACTGCAAAGTGCTGACTCTCACCTGACTTTTAACCCATTACACATCCAGAGAAAACAATCCCCAGTTTATTTTTCAGCAGCCTAGTCCAGTCTTTATTTTTGGTCATTGAACTCTCCAAATAGAAGGGGAAGATTTGGTCTTTGACAGATGATGTGGTAAAGCTGTGATATGGGATCGTGGAAGATGTGGGAAGGATATTTTTGATCTTTGAGAGATGATGCGATCAAGCTGTGATACGGGATCGTGGAAGATGTGGGAAGGATATTTTCTAAATTCTTCAAGGAGGAAGAGCAGAGCAATGGAAAACTGGCCTGTTCAAAATCAGCACACAGAACTTGTTTTTCTCTTGGGCGAATGATTAATCTGCATCACTCATTGCCATATGGTATCCTGAACTGAACATTAATAAGAATAAAATAACACTCTACTTGAAATGATTAGTATTTAAATTATGCCAGTATTGAAAGGATTACAGATCTTATGCTTCCTTGCATAAATGGCCTTGCGGCGCTTGTAGGAAAAAGTACACTTTTCACAGGCTAGATTTGCCTCCTAAATGAAGAGTTTTGGGTTTTTTCCTCAAAATGTCACTGTTCGAGACAGGATTTGGGATTAGATGGATGACTGCTTTGATCTGTGCTGGCCGTTCCTCTTGACACTCCAGACAAGGAGTTCTAGGACTAACATGTGTCGTCTGGAAGATTCCTGATCATCTGGCTGCCTTGGGAGACGGAGGGCTGCTCCGCGATCTGACAAAGTGCTGTGATGTGTTGAGATTTCCCGTCAAGCTTTAGGCAGCAGTGAACGTTTAGTGACAAATTATCGCCTACTCAGGAGCAGTGATAGTAAAGGGAATGCTAAGGAGCCTTCAACGCTGTTGGAGGAACCTGTGCTACTGCAATTAAGAGGTATCAGAAAATCTATGAACGTTTATTTTATAATCTATTAAAGTTTGGACCTTTCTTAATCCCCCTCTTACACAGATTTAGCAAAACATGCCCTTTTTTAGCCTGGAGAAGGTTTGAGGGTGGAATAAGTCTGGAGTTATTCCCCAAATGCCACCATTTTGCATCTATTCAAAAGTGTTGCTATTATTGTTAATGAAGGTCAGCACGCCTTTGACAAGCAGATAATGGTAGAAACTAGGCTGTTTTTTTTGGTGAAAATACTATATTGAATTAGTAGATACCTGAAGAATTGCACGATATGTAATGAAACAATAGGATCATGTTATCTGATCTAGAAGTGAGATCTTATTTTGATTTACTGGAGGAAATACTGACAATGCATGCTTATACACTCTCTCCCTCTTTTTTTTCACTCCTTTTTTTTACTCAAAACACTACATAATGCCTTCTTTTAGGACACCTTCACAGCACATATGGTGTGCAAAGTCTCCAGTCCTTGGAGCCCTCTGGTCGAGTATGGGAGTTAATAGTTCCTAACTGTGGCCTTCCTGGCTCAGGATTTTGAAGCTGAAGCTTAAACAGCTCCTCCTGTATAAATTTAGTTTATTTAATGCTGACTTGAAAAATTTAGCCCAAAAAATATCAGCTCTAAGAGGAGTATATGGTTGCTTGAATTCATTAAAAAACACTTTTTATTTTTGGGAAGCGTTAAATTTGGATCAGAGTTATTATGGATCAGGACATGGCAGAGAAGAACAGCTTACCTTGAAGCCAGAGGGCTGCAGGGAAAACTACAAATATTTGGACGTATCCTCCATCAACAGATGCTGAACCAGAAACTCTCGTTTTTAAAACTGCCATTAATGTTAGAACACCCTGGGTATGTCAGCATCTACAACCCTACGAAAAGTATCTCTTCCAGTTATTGATGATGAGTGAAGATTCTTATGAGGTGGGGGGAATGATGAAGTCAGTGTGTTCACATTTTAAGAACTGAGTAGGAAAAGCTGATTTTTGGTTCACTTGGCTGCATATGAGAGATTCCACTGAGCTTTCATGTGTGCATCAGTGGCTGTACCTACACCGGGGGGTTTTGTTGGGTTTTTATTATTATTTAGAAGTTGTTTCTTTGTTTTAACCCACTTGTGGGAGTGATCTTCTGCCTGTTTAATACAGAATATAGCCACGTGCCTCCGACCCCCATTTTGTAGGGTTGTGCAGCCCACAAGGACCCCACAGCTGAGCTTTCCGGGGCAGCTGTCCCATAAATGCTCATGTTCCCAGTCTCCAACCCAGTGAGTGTAGCATCCCTAATCCTTTCTGCTTTGTATTCCATGGCACCTATTCAGCTCTCATTAGAGAACCTTAATGAAGACTTGGGAATTTTTTTTTTTTTATTTTAACCAGGGGTTTTTAAGGGCTCTAAGCTGGAAGCACAAAGCTGTTACATTCCTGAGGGTAGCCAAGGAGTCCTGGTAAGGCTGGCATACTTTGAGGCACACGGTCACAAGGAGACACAACTCACCCAATGTATTTCCAAAACATTCATTTTCTATGGATATTTGGTAACTATTTTTTCGGAGATTCAGAAAGAACTGCAAATGTATTTTTATAGCAGGACAGTAGGGTGTGTGAAACATGCAGATGGTGTTTGAGGGTGGTTCTGAAAGCCATCTTTGAAGCCTGAGCTGGGAGGAGTGATGCCTGGTGCATCCTCTGCCATGTCTGCTCATAGAGTAGCCCCAGATTTCATCTGCTGGGAGATCTTTTGTCTCCAGTCCAAGAGAGATTTCGTAAATGAGTTAGCACATGTGGACAGGAAACTCAGAGCAAGATCCAAGGGTGAGCCCTGTTGACAGAATTAGTTACTCTTCCCTGGTTCAACTTGTACAAATTGCAATGTGACTTAATTGATCCAGGAAGTTTAGTGCTTCTCTCTTTGTTTAATTCAAAAAAAGCCTTTCCACTGACTTTCAGCAGATTTTTGGATTGAACTCTGAGGCAAACAGTGAAATAATTGTGACTACTAGAGGAGCTAAGGTTGAAAAGCTTTTAATTTTCTATTACTTCCCAAACACTCAGGGGCTCGGATTCAATAAAAATACCAGTGCTTTTGAATTGTGTTGTTGATTTCTGTACTGTATTAAATTATGCATTAATTTAATAAGTGCTCTATTGAAAGATGATCCCCACCTATGCATGTTTAACAGTGAAGCTTTATTCCCATGTTGTTTAAGTGGTGTATAAGTACATAATTTAAAATCCCCTTTGATTAAGGATGGTTAAAAAAGACTCAGAATTAGAATGCACAAATTTCACCTTTTATTTTCCAGTGTCTGAATAGGTGCTGAGCACTGCCTGGCTTTGTCTAGCCTAGCAGCCAACCCAAACTATTCTTTTGGAGTGGCAGAGCACAGATAGGAGTGGAAGGGGAGACAAGATGCCAGCATTATCTCTGAAGTGCAATCAGATTGTGGTTTTATTTCGTGTTCCCGTTAGCAAATCACAGTTTGATTGTTTAAATGCACCTGGGGTTGAGCAGACTTGCAGCCAGGGAGTATTATAAGTACATCATTCTAAAAGAAAAATCCTTTCTTTTGTTCAAAAAAAAAAAATAAAAACCAAAAAAGAACTTTTAAGTACTGCAAAGTGCTCTTGTTACTTCTTTCAAATATTCAGGGAACGTGGCATGGTCCGTGGATCTCTTCAAAAGTGGTTAGTCATTAAAGGCTTGAATGTAATAATAGATTTCAGAATTATTCAGTAACATGAGATTCAAACATACAGGCTGTTCTAGTATTTCAGAGGGAGAAGAAAGCATCAGTGAAGGATTCTATTTTTTTTTTCTGCTTAAAAAGTTTCTCCAATAAAGCTGTAAAAAAGTTCTGTATAATATTTAAAGCAAACATCTATTAATAAAAAAATCCTAATTTCAGTTTCTGGAAAGGAGTTCCTGTATAAAGAAGTTAATTAACTTTTCTTTTATTTGCATCTATCATACTCTAATATCTGATGGATAAGTTCAGTTCCACCATGTGTTACTTATTGGGTCCTTATGAAGGTAAATATCTTAAGCATGATAAAAACCTAAGTATGTGCATTAACTCATAATGCAGATTTAGTCATTCCATATCTGTATAATCTCCAGTTAACTACAGTCTTAATGTGAAAAATATTGAGCTGCTTGGTGTTCCACAATTAATTTCTACAATTCCCACTATTTATTTCACAAATGGATAAATTAAAAATTCTGCATTACTCATAATTGCGTTGTTCTCACTGATTTCTTTTGCAGTTGAGGCCTGCATCCCAAAAGGAGAATTTTCACCAGAGGGAAGAGCCTGAGGGTATTGGTGATGACGCATTTAAATCACTGTGTGTGGGTGGGTGGGTGCGTGCGGGATTCCACGAGAGCAGGAAAGGAACAGGAGTAATCATTTGCAGGGCACTTCCAGTTCTCCTCCGCTGGTTCACAGAGTTCCTGAGCTGCCAGTTGGTGCAGCCTGGGCCACTAAAAGCTCCTGCTTGGCCACTGCCAGCTTAGCAGTGCTGGGCCTCGGGCTCTTTTGGCATGGGATTTTATCAGTTTGACATTGGGATATAGCGGCGCTATAAATACATTAAACAACGTGGAATATTTCTAAACTCTTGAACTGATAGGACAGAGTGTGCAGAAATGGAGTGCTTACCTTGTACTAATCTTGTCCAAAAGTTTCAAAAATTCTGGGTCTTCTGTTGATCATTTCCACCTTTACTTCCACTCATAAATTTCTTTACTGTAAACGCTTGGTTGTGACTGCAGAGTAACTCATGCATGAGCAAATTTAGGTGCAGCAGCAAGCCGACCTTGGTCGGGACTAATTAACAGCTTCTCAGTGGACATGTGTGGGCAGATCGACACTTTTCCAAGTGAAAAAGAAGCTTTTACACGTTAAAGTTTTGTTTGTACACATCAGATCTGTAGCAAATACCTGCACGCTTCTCTCCATGGACGCGTTAGAGGGGAGATGGGGCACCTCATGCAGAATAGTTTGCATCAACCTATTTTTTATTCACTTTCTTGGCAACCTCCTGAGCAAACAAGACATATCAAAATTAAAACAGCAGCAAGGAAAAATCAGTTACTGAGGTGAAGTTGAGAAAAGCAAAAGTGACAGCAGTTATATGAAGAAGCGCTGGCTCTTGAAGTTAAGCTGCTCTGTCACATACCATCAATTGGACTATTATCTGGCACAGGAGGACTGTAATAAATTGTCAGATTTTCTTCTTAGCTGAAATGATGGGATGGAAATTGTGCTGTGTATTTTTGGACAGGCATGGGGGGGAAAATTCAGCATGTAGCAGATTTCCTCACATGCCAGACCTGCCATGATGCACAAACCCAATCTCCTAAATGTAGCTCTTAGAAATCTTGAATGGTAAAAGCTAAAATGGTTAAAAAAATAAATCCTAGCTCTTCTCTGGGAAAATAAGGTCAAGGAGGAGAAAAGTCACTAATGAGAGACAACTATTTATGTATACATTTATATTTAAAACCCATTAAAAATGTTGTTTCAGATTTTTTTTTCTCCTTGTCAGAGAAAGTGATGTGCAATGCAAGCTTTTGTGTATCACTGTCTGGTTCTGTTATATTTTCATTTGAAGTAAACTTTTACAGAACTGGTATCAGAATGTTGGTTATTTAATAGCTGACTCTGATGATGATTGCCATTGTGTGGGGCAGGATATGGAGAAGATGTTATTACACGTGGAAATAGTTTGTGGGGTTTATACAATATGATTTAGACTTTCTTGGTTGGGAAGCAGCTGATATTATGTAGTGATGGTAGATAAAAATGCTCTTTCAGAATATTTTATATTTTTAGGAGAGGAACTTGTTCAGTAGAATTATTATATGATTAATACGTTTATCTGTATTTTTATGTGCAATAACAGGTTATTGATACCCACTTTAAGAGCCTTAGCTGACATAACATAACTACTGTAGTTCAAATTTGAATTATTTTGTATGGCCAACATCCTAACTCATGCTAAGACTTCAAGGGCCTTAAAGAGTATTACATTTTTCTAAAATATTTATAATATTGTCAAGAACAAGTTCTTATTTGACCAGTACTCTGCAAAGGCATCAACAGAAACACCATAATGAGGGGCTGAAATTCTAAATGAGTGGCTTTTGAGGCTGCCAGCTTTGTTCCTCTACTTCCTTGTGACCAGTAACTGGGCAGTCACCGTTCCCTCTGTGTTCCACTCAGCTGCAGTTCAGCTGTGTAAAAACTCGCTTGGGAGCCTTTTCAAGGAGCTTGGGGAGGGTCAGACAATGCACCAAATGTGAAAATGCATCTACTGCCTTCAGCTTTTCCTTTGTGAGTCTTCCCAAGCCACTTAATGTGGAAGGTTGGAGCTGTGAATTACAGCAAAGACTTGGATCTCAGTGCATTTTATGAAATATTCTGTGTACATTATATTTTCATTATTAGGGCTGTAAAATGTGCATGTTTTACTCAGACCTTCCTTCTTGGCAAAAGAGGAATGTCAGAAGGTGTAGAAAGGGTACATTGGAAATTTTTTTTATATCAGTTCAAAGATCTTGGTAGTAGGTTCTGAAATAAGTTTCTTTCCATGAGAAAATGGATATTTCATCTACTGAAGTCAATAAAAATTTGTACAAGCCAAGTAAGAAAGAATGGAACAACAACACAGAGTACCAGAAACCACTGGAAAACACACCCCGGGCTGGATCAATCAGAAATATGAAGACTGTAAAAGAAGCAGCAATTCTGACAGAACACTGGGAAGCAGAAAGCAGAGTTGAGAATCATGTGGTGGTGAAAAATCAATTATTTACTTGCATTACTGCACTGCCATTAGAATCTGAGCCAAAAATGGAGGTGCCAGAGCATGTCAGAAATGTGTAAAAAATCCTCAAGCAGAGCCTGTATTGATCTCTGCATTCTGGAGGAGCACACGGACACGAGCAAGCTGTTAACAAAAGGTGTTTGCATCTGAATCAACAGTGGTGGAAGGAAGAGGTAGCAGCTGCTGCATCAAGTTTCTACAAAACTCTAGAAATGCTCCTTGGATCATTTCAAAATGACAAAACATGTTGGCAAAATGTTTCAAAATATCTAAAACCTACCATCAGTGTGAAAAGAATTCTAAAAAACTAAATTATGCCTGCATGGCTCCTGTGATAGGATATTTTCCCATTCTGCTTCTTTAGGATTTCTTGTTTGTTGATTGAGTAAGAGATACACTGCACCTTGTTCGAATAATTCCTTGGAATATTAAAAGATTAAAGTCTCTGGCAGATTAATAGAAAAGGAGTTGTCATGAATTGTCAGGTAAATTATTGCTTTGGATTAGAAACTTGATAAGAAACTAAAACCAGGGTAAGAAGAAGTAAACAATTTAGAACAGTGTTGCCTCAAGGTTCCACTCTGGTACAATAATAACAACAAAAAAAAAGGCTTAAAGTTGCAAACTGATTGATGGCACATGAGAAAATACATTAGTAAATGTCAGAGAGGTCCAAGGATTTACAAAGATTTGATCTCAGCTGAGAAACTTGGGTTTCACCTTTCTGTAGTAACAGGTGTTCTAATTGTTTATGCATACTGCAGCCTATAAAGAATAGGGGCAACCCATGTTTTAAATACTCTTTAAGATTGTAAATACTTGTTGCTACATTTTATGTTTTCTTTCACTGTTAGAAAACAAGGTTTCAGAGGATTATCAACACAGTTTCATTATTTGAGTGCAAAATCTCTTGGTGTCACACCAAACCTCATGATTTAACTGAAACCAAATATTTCTCTAATTTCAGAAAAACTCGAGTTACTCTATGAGCTGTTGCTATTGCAGTTGATTTTTTGGGTGCTTTTGGCGTGGCTATACATCTTCATTCTGCGACTGGAGCAGTGGGCAACAAATCTTTACAAGCCTTTACAAAGCTCCCCAGCCATGAAACAGATTTCACGAACCATCTGCTGTGTGAAGGGCACATTAAAGGAGTCCCCATTTCTCCAAAGCATCAGCACATCCATGCAAATCCCAATTCTCCCCCCTGCACGTGTGAGAGTGATGGAGTGTGCTGCCGGCACGGTGCCTTGGGTCCCCCTCGAGCTCGCAGGAGCGCCAGGTCTGGAGATGGCACCGAAAGTTCAGCATGTGCTGAGGTGCTCAGCATCTTCATTTCCAGCACAGCTAGTCAGCTCCTAATGTGGATGATTACTCTCAGAATTCATTTTATCCCAAATTCCGCTAGGAGTACACCAAAATTTTATAAAGCAGCTAAAACTTCTGGAGAAGGGTGAACTCGTGACATTCAGTGCTGAATTAACAGCAGTTCCTCAAAGAATTAATCCCTTATTTGTCACACTTGAAGTTACTGTACCGAAATTCTATTTGAAGAATGAGGCAAAAAACAAAGTAAAAAATGAAAATGTATGAGTAATGAGTTCAGGGGCTTTTTTTTTTTTTGTATTTTTTTTTTCTTGTTTGTGTTACTGATTGAACCAAGCAATTTAGCCTACTTAAATCAAGTGTAAAGACTTTTCATCCAAATTGTTTACAGTGGCTTTTGTACACCAGAAGAAACGTTTCAGGCAGCGGAACCTCGTGGCACATCAGCTTCTGGAGACTGTGACCTTGCTGTGGGTTTCTACTTGTCCTGTCCTAGCAAGATGATCTCGGCTTGAAAGGCCTAGCACATGGAGAGATTTCTTGACAATCAGTGTTCATCACTGTTAGTGTAGCTCAAATCCCACCCGCCCCCCAAATATTAATTGTCAGTAGAAAGGTAGCAATCAAAAAAATCAAAAATTATTAAACTGCTCATCGTAATCAGTAAAACTCAGAAGCTGCCTGGAGACACTTCAGACCTTTAGAAGCAGGGAAGAAGAACAGTAGGGAGCCTTCAATACGTCATTGCTACAATCCTGAGCAGAGGCCAGGTATCCCTTCAGTAGATTTTAGCACTAATTTACCTTTATTGCTTATATTCTACTTTGATATCCATGTGCATATTCCGTACAGGTGTAACATTCAAAGCATTCCATTCCAAGAGTTGCCCTGACAGCCCAGACATTTCCTCTTCCATAGGACAGGAAATCCAATCCTGAGCTTTGCACTGGGGAGTCTGTGCTATTAAAATATGTACTTGGGATGGCACCTGGATTCAGGGAAGCTTTTTGCAGATAGATCAGTTTGATTGCTTTACTCAGAACTTTTATTTTGGAGGAAAATAGCTCCTTGTTTAAAAGAAATAAGGAAGGTGCCTCCTGTGTAAAACTGTCTCTTTACTCTTTTCTAGGACTTTTATCTTTTTTGTTGAGTAGCGAAGTAAGTTTAAAAGAAATTAAATTCCGTATCTGGAATGCCTGGGTTTACTACAGATTGAATTGGGAAGTTTCACCGTTTGAAGAACTTTCCTCTTTTATTCACATCTTGCAGCTCAGAGCTATCTCCATCATGTCATAAAAGAAAACAAGTAGGTAACAGAATGAAGTAAAAGAGGCAGATTTTTATAAGAGTTAGCTGGGGGGCTTTCTTGTCCTTCAACATTGATTTTTACTAAATGCCATAGGCATAATTCTATTCATTCTTGGGAAGCAATTCCCTAAACTGCAGTATAAAACTTGGCTTATCACCTTAAAGACAATCTTAGTCATTCTGGAAATCTCATAAGGCGGTCTCATAGGAAATGCTCCTTTCATTTGCTTACTCTGGTTGAGTTTCTCTTATCATGCTATCCGAAGGCAGCTTGCTTGGTTTTATTCATTCTTGCCCCTGCTCTACTCCTAAATAAGCCTCAAAGAGACTGCAGTGCCTCGAGTCTAACATTGTAAACTACATTTTTAAATGCTAACAAAGAATAGGGGTTAAAAAGTTTATGAACCAGTCCAAATTTTAAATCAATGCCTATTTGTTCCAAATCAATGTTCTGTTAACAGCAGATTAAAAGGAAAAAGTCATTTTTCATTCCAAGATAAAGTAATCCAGGAGTCGTTTCAAGATTCATTAAATCAGCTGTGTCAGTTAAACTTTACAGCAGGCTGTTACTTCCTCCGATAGAGAGCATGTAGTTTAAAATAAATAAGAATTGTGTATAAGATATAGTACTGAAAGTGGATTCAGCACAGTCCCCATTCACAGTATGAGCTGTTAGTTATAATAGATAGTTAGATAATGTTAGGACATTATCCTGAGCTTCCACCAGTCCTGCTTGAATATGGCCTTAGCTTATAAAGATTTGAAGTCTAAAGCCAGGAAAACACCAGAAAAATAGAAAAATAGCAGATTAATCTTTCCTCGGCTGTGTAAACATAATTCTGTATATTGAATTGAGGGATTGCTAATCCTTTACAATCATATTTCTTCCAATTAAGTTGCAGGGCTTTAAATACTTTCAGTCACAGGAGGCTGAAGAAGCAAGTGCAATGTCAGGAAGGAGAAGAGGGTGGTAATCCTAAATGAAAGTAATTTTATTAGGAGAGAAAGCAAGCAGCAAACAGAAGTTCTGAAGAGGAGAAGTTCAGAAAATAAAAGATTCTGCAAAATGCTCTGACCCCCTAGGGAAGCGAAGAAATAAAACTGGGATTTTCAGCTTGATTAAAGTTTGATTTATGAGCTGCTTTTTGTTAACAGCGCTGGAACAGAAGGAGGAGAAGAAGGATTTAACTTGTAAGGGAGAAGATTCTTTTGGAAATTGCCTTCAAGTTCATGGAATTTTTTAAAAAAGTGACAAATGGAATCGTTTTGTAAGTCGTCCCCTTCCAGCTCTTCTTTTGCTCTCCACACCCCCCCAATCCATGGTTAGTAATAAGTTATAAGTAATAGTGACCTAAAAATGTAGCAGGTGCCTAATTTGATGTTTTATTACAGTTCAAGAGTAAATAGCTTAATATTGGGGCATATCTCATGTATTTATGTAGTGTGCAGACTTACATAGGTGCCCAAAAAATGTATTAGAAGATCCAGAAAGAGTTCAAAAGCTTAATTTCCGTAAATGTGGTGTCTTGCACAGAAGTTATTATATTAAGGAGATCAGGAGGTGGAAAAAAATTCACAAAGTGCGGCCCAAAAAGGTGCAGTCTTTAATAAATAGAATTTGGATAAGGAAAATGTAGAATAATAAAGATTTTCTAATGTTTTTTTCCTGCTGGGAAGGAACATGGGTGAGGTTAGGACTGGCAGGGAGTGCTGGGTGGTCCAGCTTTCTCCTCGGGATATGGAAATATTTGTCCATCCTTGTTTCATGAAGCTCTTGCCCAAGTTGGTGTGAGCCCCCAGAGCACAGCAGAGGGGAACACAAACCCTTGATTGATCCTGCTGTCCCTTCCTCTGTAAAATATTAACTAAGGGACTCCTGGACCCAGCAGCTCTGGGCGGGTGCTGTTCCTGATGCCTTAGGTTTTAACTTTTAGATTTTTTTTCCAATCCTTTATTGGCCAATGTGTAACTCTGCAGTCTCTTGTAGCTCGTGAGCTGCTCTCCCAGGCCAGACAGACACAACAAAGCTGCTCTGAGCTCGCTGTCCAAGGACACCCAGACTGTCCCAGGCCCAAAGGTGTGAGCCAGGGCCGCGAGAGAGGTGGGGAAATTGAAGAAAGTTAACTTTTAATTGGTGAATTTATGCTGATATGCAAATGGACCAAACCTATAACAGTGTGAAGAACTCGTGACCTACCGTCCATCCTGGGGTCCATTTTGGAAGCAGCCTCTGGCTCCCCAGGGTGCACCTTTGAAGGCCTCTCAAATAAATCCCTGCCTTTATTCCCTCACTCCTGGCTGGGCTCCGTTTGTAGGTGGCTGGAGAAGGCATCATTCCCACAGCTCTGGTTCTCCAAAATGGAGCAGTGCTGACAGCCCCCCTCAGATCCCAAGAGGAGAATGTGCTAAAAGTTACCAGTTCTTCACTGCACTGAAGGGTTAACAAAAATGCTGTCAGATGCCTTAAGCAATAATGGGCTCACACTGGCTTACAAATTGAAAGTTACTATTGTAGAATACCTTTTGAAGGTAAATGTAGGAGTAAAATTGCTTTTCAGTTTGAATTGCCTCAGACACTGAAAATTCTGAATTGTCATCGTAAAAAATTCAGGCTGCTTGTGCTTTAACCACCCTTCACCTTTCATTTTTAGATGAAGTACCAAATCTGTGCAAAGTAATAGCATACAGAGATTTCTTTTTTTTTTTTTCCATTGAAAAGACATTATAACTTATTGTCCATCAAAAGTTTTAGATGTGACCATGATAAGATAGTTTGGAACACTTCACAATGACATTAAATATTTTATTAATTTCAACTGAACTGGAATTCTAAATAGACTCCCAAAATTTCTTGCTAATAATGAAGCTGTCACTGTGCTAGTTGATACTGTAATTTCATTTATAAACACTCTGACAGTGCATTTGTCAGTAAAAGGTTCTAAGTAGTATGCAGGAGCTGTTGAAAATATTTTACCCATTATCAGGACTTTTTTATTTCTAAAAACTTACCTGTATAAGTCCAACTATATATACCCACTTTACTTATACATACTTATATATATAGCTGAGTGAAAAACTGGAGAAGGTATAACTAATGGATTTTGAAATATTTTTTTTTCTTAAAAATATAAGCCAGTAAATAATGTATATAATTTTATAGAATTTGTGAATTTTAAATGATCTTGTCTGTATATCAGCAGGTATTAACATCTGCCTGAAAAAAGGGGATCTGGACAGGCATGGTATTATGCCTCTGTTGAACCAGCAAAATCTCCATTTCACTGTTTCAGCAGAAGTCAGAATGAAATGTAAGAGTTTCCCAACTGTTAGCCACAGCGAGGTTTTCAATCTGGAAGGCTGAAGTTTGTCTCTAGTACCTGATGATGATGACCAATAACAAATCAGTGTCAATAAATCTCAGTTTGACACACTCAGTTTGCTGTGGCGGGGGTGGTGCGTTCAGAACCCCCACCACGGGTACCTGGTACCAACCCAGCCCGGAGGGGAGGCTCGGGTGTCTCTGTGCCTGCTTTACACGGAGCAGCCACGGCTCCCAGCCCAGCTGGCAGTGCCAGCAGGTGCGGGGCTGGCCCTGTGCCCTTTCCCTTCTCCAGCTTCGGGCACCTTCCTCTCCCCAAGCAAGGGAACCCGAGGGGCGAGGTGGAGGGGAGGCTGGCACAGGAAGGTGGAAGGGAAGAGGTGCTTGCAGTGCCCCATCCCACTGAGATGAGAGCAGAGGAGGTGGCTCCCCTCACCCAAAGTTGCTCCAGTTACATCCCTGAACAGGTTATAGCTCTGTAAAGAAGGAGCAAGTAAGTGAAAAGAGATTTGAAACATCTGAGATTTGAAACATCTAAGATACCACAGATATGGTGCGTAGCAAATATTGGCATGAAATCAGTATTAAATATTTGTTAAAGACGTAGCATCTGGGCTGAAAAATCTCAGCAAGGGTTCCCATCACAAATCGAAAACCTAACTGGGTGTTTTGCTTCGTGAGTGTGCAGCCATCATAATAAAATCAGACACTGTGAAGAGCAAGGCTTGCAACCCACATGTGTTTCCTTTACTAAAGGCAGTGCCCACATATAATATCAGCTTGGATGCAGCAACAGGCACTACTGGTGCATTCAAATGTACAAATATCAGTCTGCAAAGTCGGTGTCAGAGATTAGAAGGTACAATTTGGTGTCTTCTCTGCGTTGAAGGGTTATCTTTATTACAGTGTGGGTGGTAGGGGGCTGCTGCATGCAGAGATCTGTCCCTACAATCACTGTCCCTTTCAGACTATCTTCCTGTCACTCGGGTGTTTCCAGGCTGCCTCTGTGCCACTTAGAGAAGCTGGACTGTCACAACACTCCTGCCTGCCACTGTCGAGCTCGTGGAGGAGAAGTAGCTTAAGTACTGCGGATGAGTGGTATCTGTAATTTACCAAGAAAAGCAGAAACTTTCAGGGTTAAAATTCTGCCCTCTCATATCTTTTCTGGGTGCTATTTTATTTTTAATATACTCTTACAAGGTAGCTTTGAAGTCGTTTCACATAAAAGAGCCTCCAGCCGTACACCTTACAAAAAGCACGTAGATCTCATTTAATCATTCTTTTTATTCCTCTGACTTGAGTGTGATCTCTGTTCCACTCTCACTGATGGAGCTGGCACTTTATCTTCATCCAAATTTATTCTTGATCTAATTCAACAGAACACACAGCAGAACAGATTTCCAAAGTGGAATAGCAGCCACTTAAATATTGTTTAAGCCTACCACATACAGAGACAACAATTTCAATTTCTTCAGAATTATGTTACATCTTCAACAAACATGATTATTCTTCCTCCTCCTCCTCCTTCAGACCCCATCTAAGTCACAGCATGTCCACTATAGGCCAGATGTATTTGTATGGGATCATTGCTGCACCTTTTGTGTCGGAGTGATTTTTTTATCAGCATGTTGAAGATGGGTTTTGTGTTTTTCAAGCAGAAAATGGGGAGGTTCTGCTTGGAACATAAGCTACTCCGTGGGGAGCATCACCTGCTCATTAACAATGAAATTAAGCCTTTTGGATCTTGCGGTTCCCAGACCACAGAATTCTCAGATCGTGTGTATTCCTGAACTTACTTTCATCAGAATGAAAAGCAGGGATCAGCAGAAATGCATTTATTGCTCACTTTCATAGAAATACTACTCAGCTTGCAGAAGAAAAATGCTTTGAAATTTACTACTGTCTTGAAATTTTGGGTCAGGTGGGAATTGTTACCTTTTCCCATCCACCTCTGTATGAATAGAACTGTAGGTCAGCTAAAGTGCAATTGGATTTAAAAGCTGGGATGTCTTTTTCTTGTTAGCCAATATATGAAGTAGCGAAAAGGTCTCCATTGCACAGATTCATCTGTGTGAAATAACTTTGCACAAAACTTTTTTGTTCAAGTGTCCCTTTCTTTTCTTCACTAAGCAGCTTCCTAGAAGGAAAAAACATTATTAAGGCAAAGTGTGTCCTGGATCGATCAAATATTGTTCTTGTCCTCTAGAAGGTATTTCTTGGCGTGCTTTTTGCTAGGAAGGGCACATTTTTTTAAAACTTTTGAAATAAAAAAGAAAAAAAAAAAGCAAAAGGGCTCCCCACCAAACTTTAGCCATGCTATAATACCTAGTTCAATTATCCTAATATTTTTGTTCCCAAACTTACAAAATGATAAGTGTAATAGGTATCTTTATTTTATAAGGATATTCTGCATGAGGTGCCTGTCAAAGGAAAATCACATACAAACCTGGAGTACTCTGGCCTTCCACCCTTGATTTAGTACAAAGAAGAGAATCACAAATGGTCACAGAGTTCATAAATTAGCAGCAGCGGTGCTGTCACAATTGTGCCATGACTATGACATGTCATTTCCTCACTGTGATTAACTGTGCTTTACCAGAAACCCATTTTTCAGTAGAACAAAATGGGAGAATTAAGTTTCCTTTATATTTCACTTAGTTCATTGTGACCGTCAACTTCAGCCCGTCTGCTCCAAACTGGTTAAATGTTAAACCAATCTGGCCTCTTTTCAGCTCCAATTTCCACTTTCAGCACCTGAAGACAGTGAACTCTGTCTTTCTGAAGGGTAAAGTCCATTTTATTTTCTGTTATGTAAGCTCATTTGTGAGGGGTTCTCATAATGTCATGTCTGCAAGGAGAAGGCAATGAGTGTCTTAAAGTTCAGGCCAAACACAGGAGCTTGCGGTTCGTGTTGTAGGATTAATTAGCACTAACTTAGATCTTTTCGAAATGCCCACAATCTACAATTCAGATAACGGAAAGTCTCATCTACAAGTGATCTGAGACCTTAGACAAATTCCACCAGAAGTGTATTTAGAGCAGAAACTGGGATTCCTCTGTTGAATCTCTGGTTGTTCCATTGATTCATGATTTTTTACTTAGCCCTCAATTCTTTCTCCATTAGTGGCTGTCATATTGCTTGCATTTTTATGGGGGCATGACACCTAATTATTACATTTGGCAAACTCTGACATAGCCAAATGCTTTTTAATAAATAATAAGGTGTTATTGAATGACAGCAGCTCATATTTTCACCCCTGTTCTCACCGTGCAGTGTTGCAACCAGGCCTCAGAGATAACCAGGCCAACCAAATCCAACACAGGTAACCCTAAACAGGATCCCGAGGTCCAGTTCCTTTTAAGGATAATGAGATGATAATTTATGCCTAAAGAAGCAATGCAGTACCAGCTATAAAAATGATTAATTCTGTTTCACCCAGCTCTGAAAGAAAGGGGAACGAGTACAGCTCACTGAGGTTTGCTGCAGCATTACTTGAGCAATTTAGATGTGGTTTCAACTGTGCTGGAAGTTGTGATCAACTTTGATTCCCCATGTTCCACTTGAGTGATTCCTGTGCTGGGTTAATTTCCACAAAGGGTTTCTGATTTGGTTTGGTTTCTTTCTTTAATTTGCTAATATGTCCATTCTCTGGACAGCCATCTGATTGCATTTGCTCCGATAACCTATTCATCATGTGGGGCATTGATTTTTTTCATGACTTGGTTATCTTTGAGCCCTTCATCACAAAAAGTTTTTCCTCAGTGACAGATTAACATCATTTTGCACCACATCTTGCTCATTTTTTGCAAAGTATGGTTCAAGATGGCCTCAGTATATCCTTGGTCAATCCAAAAATTGTTAATCTGGGGTTGCCAAATTTCTCAGGGTCCCTGAAACTTCATTAGGTCATTGCAAAAGAACATATCCACGTGCACATGTGCGTGCAATGCTTTCGAAACCACTTGTGACTAACATCCTGTGTTGATGGTAGTTCTCAAAGATGTTGGTTTAAAATAATTTTATTCTCTTCAGACTGCAACAGTACAGGCAGGATTGATTTCAATTTTTTTTTTTTTTAAGCTAAGGTTCCCAGAAGCGCAGAGCAAGTGAGACGCTGTGCAGACATATTCTGCCTTGGCCAAATCGGAGGATGTTTTCAAGATCAT